>JAOZJS010000280.1:25000-49434 GCA_025882695.1 Amerodectes protonotaria | reverse complement strand
ATGCAAACAAATGACAAAAACTTTCAACTCCCGACAGACGCACACACACACACACACACACACACAAAGGCAAAACAATCGATACTTTTCCAAGCGGTATCGATACAGATTCCCTAAAACGTTCAAGCGTAATGTTTTAAAAATTTTGATGAGATGATGGATTTGATTCGAGAAAATTCAATGAAAGCTGATTTAAATCTTTTCATTCAAAACAAAGAACAAGAGAATTTTTTTTAAATACTTAATCCGAAAACAATGATGATGAAAAACCAAAATTAATGATTTTAAAACAGAAAAATTTCCAACAAAAGACGAACGCAACGAACTAAATAGAAGCATAATAAACAAGCACACCGCAAGTTTATACCTAAAATAATAAACGACCATTAGAAATGTGCTAGGGACGTTATGAAATTGTTTTCAGCGCATGCGGATTGGTTATGCCGCCATTTTTTTAGGGTTTTTATTTTTGCGCCACCGCCACCCATCCACAACCACAATGGAGCTTTATCAGTCAGTCAGTCTGTCTGTCTGTCCTTGTGTTGTGTGTGTTAATTTAGCTGTACGCAAGTGTGTTTCCCTTACATATGTATGCATGCATGTACATATGCATTAACCTTCTTGAATTTCGAACCATGCAGGATGATGATGATGATGATGATGAAAACCAGTTTGATTTAGTTACGTTGTGCATGCATTGTCTATACCGCTACCATTGGGCCATCTTGCGAGTGTCAATCGAAAAGAAAAAATCTATATTTCTGCCCCGCTGCTGCTGCTGTGCTGTGTGTGTGCTCGGTATTCCGAACTCTCTCTGCTTCTCGATTTTGCTGTTCTTCTCTGTGTGCATCATTCGTGTGTTTGTATTTTGTTGTTCCTATTTTGGCCAATGGGAGCCACTGACTTGTGTTCTCTTAAATTTTTTTTTATATTCACCATCAACAAAAACAACAACAGCATCATCACCATCACCAACATCAACAACTTTAAATCGAAAACATAAATAACTTTTTTTTCTGTAATTATTATTGAATTCTTTTCGAAAATAACGATTCTGAGCAAAAAATTCGCCCGGAACTAATTGCTGATCAGAAAAGTAAAATATTCAATTGGGATGCTGCATGATTGATGTTTGTTCTTGGAAATTTAGTAAGTAATTTATATTTGTTTGCCTTAATTCATCTAAAAATCGCTTTTCTTTTTAATAAAGACATCCATACTCTTCAGTTATCATGCATCAATGATAATCCTCAATTTGGGATTCTCGGATTTGAAACGTTTACCATGATACATTTTCATATGGTGACCTAATCTTCCTTTCGTCACATCGATTCTGGTCGCGATTACTCTATGTTTCCAGTTATAGCGACGGACATTTTCGTTCAGCTGTAAATTATTATCTGTCCTGTTTTGGACACTCCACCAATCTACATCTGCAAGGTTTGATTCTAGTATTTTTTTTATATTGTTTGAATCGTCATTAGCATAGATGATAGCACCAATTTTGAATTCTATTCATTATTGAATGGATTTTCCAAAACAGTTAATCTAGATTACAGAGATGAATATTTTGAAAAAAATTCATTTTGAAAAATTATTTTATACATTTTACGGATGACCCTTGATTTGGTTGGCCACCAACGTCAACGGTTCTTTGTTGGGCCACTACCACACCACTATGGAGATGGTAACCCAACCAACCACAGAGATTAGCAAAGTTTTGAAAAGCACTCAAATTTGTTTACTTAAACACTCTAAGTGTATGCCACTACTACCAGTGCTGCACTTTGATCGTTGTTGCCCTTAAGCTGCAATGCGCATTCGCCGCTCTTGCCATCTCAATTGGCGGCCTTTTGGTTTCGCGGTATTTTTATTCATACTAATGATGACAGCTAACCGGCCGTTTGTTTTTTCATTTTGTTTAGAGTTTTTATAATTGTCGGATATTCTTCAAGTATTCTTGAAAGTCAGGCAATAAACTTTGATCCTCTGAACCAGTCATCTGTTTCATTGAATTTGTAGCATTTGTTTCAAGTTTGAAACAAAATGTTTTATTCAGTATTTGTGTTGGGCAAAAAAGGCCCGCTTGCTCGTGTTTGGTTAGCAGCTCATTGGGACAAAAAAATCACTAAAGCACAGATTTTGGAGACCAACATTGTCGAGAGTGTTGATTCAATTCTGCAACCAAAAGTAAGTTTCATGTTCGATGCTTTGATCAAAACTTTATGTTTGGTTTGTCCATTTTACTATGTCAGATTAAATTATCATTACGAACATCATCTCATCTTTTACTGGGCATAGTTCGCATATATGCACGTAAAGCACTGTACTTGCTTCAAGATTGTCAAGATGCTGCATTCAAAATTAAATCAGCTTTTCGGCCTGGTGTTGTCGATCTGCCTGATGGTAAAACAGAGGCTGCAATCAGTGCAATCACATTGCCCGAAATGTTTGATTTTGACATAAATGATTTCGACTTGATGGCCGAACCACAATTACATATGGATCCTCCCACTACTACGGCCAATATACGCAATATCACTCTTGTCGAAGATATCAGTTCAATTCATGTTGATGATCCATTAATGATGAATGAAGGCAGAGAATGGTCAGAAATAGGTTCCATTGGTGGTGGTTCTATCAGCATCAAAGACACAACCGATCACAACCTGAACGATAGTGGAATATCTTTGAAGAATAATTTCGATCTTTACGATCGACAACCATTGGACGATGGTTTTGGTGGTCGATTAGGTGTGGGCATTGTGGACGACGCTGATGATGTATTCAATATGCCCATGCCAGAAAACATCAACAAGGATACGGTTAATCTGGAGAATGGTCACAAAGAAAATGACATGGCTGATGAGAATCCGGTGGCTGAAAGGCCAAGTTCATCTTTATCCGACGCTAGCGATAATAGTTTTGGTGCACCAGCATCATTCGGGCCGTCCAGTCCGGACCTGGACGATGTTGATCCTTTCAATTCGATCCAATCAGATAATGTTAATATGAATAATCCACTGAATGATGAAGACATTGTACCAGCTGCTGATGCAAACAATGTTGATGAAGCACAGGTAAACACCCAGAACACGATGGTTTTGGAGCCGATCGATCCGCAACAAGGTTTATTAGATAAAAAACGTAAACGAAGAAAAAAGATTGGCATGGTCATTGATGAAGTTAAAACATTATCTGGTGAAGAAATGAAAGCACAATTGTCGGACACATCCGATATTATCACAAATCTAGATCTGGCCCCTCCAAACAAGATGTTGATGAATTTGAAAAAGACAGGATTGAGTGATAAATTGTTTACGCTACCAGAACGAACCATATCTGCCAAAGTTTTGTTTCAATATTATTCACGAAACTTGATCACAAATCGCTATGAAAGTAATGATGAAGATAATTTGCTCGACGAAAGAGATGTTATGTTTCCAAATAACCACCATCAAGATGACGTTGAAAGACCTGTAAACGGTTTGTCTCTGGAACCTTCCATCGATAATCTGCAACCATTGGATGAGATTGAAAAGTTCCAAAACACACAATTGGATTCACCGCAACCACCAAGAACGCCGCGGGTGTCCATGAAAAATATGCAATCGCCTGCACCGTCTAGGCAAAAACGAAAGAAACAAGAAGATAAAGAGAACAAAGATGTCGCCAATAAACGTATGCGTGACTCGAAATTCGAAAAAATCAATTTCAATGATAGAAATCAAACATTAAGTTCGGACGCCAGCAATCTAATGCACGATAGTTCAATTCCTGAGTTTCGTGACTATCCAAGCGATGTGCATGGTTCATACAATCAAGATAATAATAAAAATTTGGATCCCAATTTTTTACCCAATGAACAATCAGAAGAGGAAAGGGATGATGAAGAGGAAGATGATCCGTTTGATTATGCGGCACCAATGTCTGTTGGACCGGTAAGTGTTTTTCTTGAATTTAGTTCAGTAGTAAATAAATAAATCAATCCAAAATTTTACCAATCAATCATTAGGCTGAAGAAATGTTGCCGGATGAGACCATTGACCAATATGAGGAACGTATGAGAACGAAACGTTATAATTTATTATTAAAATATATGGCTGTACAACTGGAAGATAATGGTCATATAGAATTTAGCACTCTAGTAAGAAACAACAAAAGAAAATTGGTAAATCAAAACATCTATTTGGGGCTGTACCATTTGTTTAATCTGGATTATTTTGTTTAAAAAATGATTTTGTCATAGGTTGCGCAAAAATTTTATGCATTATTGGTGCTGAAAAAACAGATGGCCATTGAATTGCATCAAAACGCTGAGATTCCATATTCAGAATTGATCATTACCAAAGGAGCCAAATTTGAAGAGCATATGGTTTCATCTGTTTCCTGAATCGTCGTTACATAAATTCATTGAATCATCAACGAATTCTGATAAATCGCACACCCACATAACAACTTTTGCCCAATGCTACATAACATGATGATTATTCACTTACCTACACAATATTTTTCGCTTATCTACACTTATAAATTATATGTTCTTTATATCATTCTAGAAATATCGTTTGTAGTCCCCTTTTTTGGGGATTTGGCATTTTTTGCTTTATTTGTAAATATTTTCCATATTTCTTATAATAAGCATAAAGAGTAAACAATTTTACTGGAACTTTTTTTTAATCGTAATGTTTTTTTAAAGCATCAGTTTTTTATTTCATCACTTTAAACAAATCCTGAAACTTAATGGAAATATTTCAATAATTCTCTTAAACAAAGATTATATTAACTTATTAATATTGACTATTGATATATTTCTTACGATTTCATATTTATTGAAAAAATATTTTTCCAAATAATAATCGATTTCGAATACGATAGAATCGATTGTCCTTTTTCATGAGTTGTTTTACAGCAAGTATTCCGAGCAAATTCTGGACATTCTTGTAAAGAATCGAATTAATGTAATCTGGTATGATGCAATCAGTACCACAAAGTCCAATAGAAATCACGATTTTGGCGTTTGCCGACGCAAAGGATCTACTCCGCGAAAGTGGAAAATTGTCGGATTCGGATGATGAATTAACCGTCATGCTCGATCGTCAATGGTCCACAGGTTTGGAATTACGAGAGTTTTTGTGTCACGAAAAATGGCCTGAATTGAGGCAGATTGAACCAGCGATGGCATTAGCATTGAATCTTGAATATTTAGATCCCATTGGACCAGTAAATTTTGAAGAAGGAGATATATTGGTATTGTTACCGCCGATTTCTGGTGGCTAAACTCCCATCATTTTCAAATATGAATTGTCAAACAATTAATTAACCTGTATCAACTTTCAAAAATTGGTTTTTTGCGAAGAATAAAATAAATAAATGTTTCCCCCTAAAAATTGTGTTGTGATTTTGCTTGTTGATATGGAGAAATACCCGAACGACAAAACAGGTCTGTCATTCTTGCTTATCCTACTTATTTTACAGGTTTGGGATGCGACCCGATCAGACATGATCAGATCATTCCGACCATTCTTGTGTTGGTCGATGTGTATTGCATTAGGAATTTTCTCATTGTATTCCTCATAGCTGTTCAACGAATTTCGTTTTTTATATTTCGGAAAAATAAAACAAAAAAAGCCTCCGAAGACGCGCGCGCCGGTTCTTCATCACCAAGGCCAACAACCAACACGACGACTCAGGCCACGAATACAACATATTCAAGGTGGTGGTAATGGTGGTGGTGAAATACGGCATTGCCGACAACAACGACGAATATGATTGTATGATGCCAACAGTTGCAATTTCTTCGACATTCTGGCTGTTCGGTGTTGTATTGCTGGTGGCTGACTGGCTGGCTGGCTTTCTCGCCAATAACTGTGTCTTGTTTTCATTTTTCTCAGTGTGCTTTTCATTATTGCTGTTGTTCATCATTTTGGATTTTGGCTTCATGTGAGTACCATTGAATGGTAGCCGAGTGTGCCAAAGGCATAACCAGCATAATTATCATCATCATCATCCGCAATAAATGGTGGATCTGCCGTTCCTACCATATTCGGTGATGATTTGATCTGATGCAATATTTCAGACTATTCGATTCTGCTTGAATCTGCCCATCCATCACCAGGATATCCAATCTTAATGAGCTTATAGGAACAGACACCAGGTAAATTGTGCATGATATTTTTAAAATGTTTCTTCTATCATAGACAAAAATTTAAAGCCAGTTTGTTTAATTTTGTCTACTAGAGAGCTTAAATCGAAAACGAGACAAAGCAACCAGAACGCACCGTACCGGTTGTTTGAGTTTCCCGCGTATTCAAATCGTAGATTGTCATTTCGAACATCTCTTCAAAACTTCATTGTGATTGACTACCATCATCATTTTAATGGTTATGGAGAGCTTGTTTATCCGCCATTCGAGCATTGATCATTATCATTTTCCCAAACATCGCCCACTGAATACTGAATATTGAATTTGTTTTTCGAAAATTTCAAGGGAAACAAGTTATTTAATGCGCTTTGAAATGATGCCATAATGGTGATGGCAAAAAACCATAAACCTTTCATCAAAATGCTCAAAGACGATTTATACTGGTAAAAAAAGATAGAATTTCCCTCAACCAATCATTTGAAAGTATTCAATCAATCTACCATCACCAAGTTTCACCCGATGGCATTCTCATATTGACATTCTTTCATTCATCAATCGTATTTCGATTGACCAACACTTGGATTTCAACTGTGTTTCACATCAAATTTTACATCCGGAAAAAGGGTTAAATTTGTCCTTCCGAATTGTTTATTAATTGGTTGCTATTGATATGACAACAAATTTCACCAGAAAATAGTTATCGATTCATTTCCGACTGATTTGTTTCTGGTATTTTTCATTTTTTTTTCGCCTGCTTGCAGTTTATAACTATTTTTGATCATATTTCATTATTTCCTAAAACGTTTTGGTTTTTGCTTCTCTAAATTTAGGCCTGTTTGGGCATGACAACCTAAAGTCCGCCTTATAATATTTAGAAAAAAAAACTATTTTAAACTATAAATGAAAAAAAGGCGTGCTTCATTGGAATGAACCGTGCCCTTCTCTGTACACTAAAACAAAAGCCACGACCATTTTAAGTTTGGTTTTAACTATAACGTAAGTGTTGAACTTAATTGATTGGTTGAAACTAGCAAAGTGTGAGAGTAAAGTGACTAATACGTTGATTGCCGCCCCTCGAAACCAAACGTATATAACTGTCATTGCTATATGAATGATTTTGATTTTTGATTTTCTTGGCGCTAAAAACATACCTGTATTCCTGGGGTAAAGCGAATTTCCGGAATTCGCTTTGTCATTTCACTCTTTTTTTTCCATTTGTTTCAGGATTGCACAAATTTTTGCAAAACCTAAATAATCATAATTCTGTCCGTGTTCTTTCCTGGATAATCATGATGACTTTCCGAAACAAAAATCGTATACAACCAAGCTACCACCAAATGCGAGCTTTAAATTATTTTTTAGGCGTTTGTTCTGTCAATGTGTGTGTCTGTGTGCATTTGTGAGGATTATGCAGCTGAATTAGAACGAATATTCATTATTAATCACCATTATGTAGTTGATTTAGTTTGGGAGTTGGTCCTTGTTTCTCTGTTTTGGTGCGGTGTGTAGGAAGCAAATCATCGCAGGTATACACAAGTCTTAGTGCATGTCAAAGAGAGAATATGTTGTCGGTCTCCACCCGAAAATATTCTATCATTTAGATTGGTTTGGTTGGCCTTAGCCAAAATAATCTTGCACAGTATTTCTAGAATCGAACAATAAGAGATATAAAGACCTTGTCGAACCTTGTTGGTATTCTCAATCGAATATTTTGAATCGATTCGAGAGCCCAAAAGTTTAGAAAATGAGATTCCGCGTGTTGCAGTTGCCAGTTTTTTCTTCAAATCAATCGATTCTGGGTAAAATTGATTTGAGACAAACAAAAACCTTGCGGAAAAACAAAACGCTTTCTTTTTGTTTTTTGCTTTGTTACTACTAAGCTGAGACCAAACATTTTGGTTGATATATTTGTATCATTCAAGTCAGGTATAATCGATAAATCCATAAAAATAATGTGGGAGAATCTATGTTCGATAATCACCTACCACCAATCTTCAAATTTTCTTTGTATGCAATTCACGAATTTAAATGTTGTTTTCGCGCAAACAAGCATACACTTCCAGGTTGACAACAAGCCTGTTGTCAATCTACATTCAAATGATCGAGATCAATAAATCGATTGATGAATTAATTATGGTTCCTGGCACTAAACGTCAACGTCATCGTCTTGATTGAATTTTGTTTGTTCGGAAATTCTAACAACAATTTTTGTTCTATCGTGTTTCATCGTTTCCGAATAGTAAAACTATAATGAAATTGTTCTAAAAATACAATTTATGTCCAAATGTGTCGAGGACATTAAGACCAAAACTTGCTATGTTCGATGTCTCCCTCTTGCTTTCTTGCAGACATCAGACATCATCAAGGAAACTAGCAAAGCAAAGCATTTTGATTGAACACACGGATAGAATGTATGTGCTCTTTTTCCCCACATCATACTGCACGATGATCCATGTATTTGAAACACTCGATACGGGTCCAAATGGTCATCCAATCAGGATAAGATACATTCCTATTGATGATGAATCATATTGTGTTGATTTCGAGGTCAGCGATGCACCGAAAGCCGTGCACAGACGCGGCTTTTTTTTCTAAAACAAAATGGCTAGATTTTTCATCAAGATTGAAATAATGGTGGTTTTTTTAGGGGAACGAGAAATTGAAATTGGGCTCTAGCAACGCAGCTCAACAAGTCAGGTGATAATGCTTTTTTGCTTTCTTTTGGGAATGATCAAACAAGTTCCACGAAGGCAAGCAAAACATATATGTTTTGACTCATCAACATTACCATCATTTACATCCAAAACGGCCCGAAAAATAAAACAAAAAACTCTTTGTTCATTAACCTTTTAGGATTCACTAACAAACTAACAAACAAACAAACGAACAAACAAGAAAAAAAATGATGAAAATGATCATCTCTCCTATGGATTTCTTCATCAAAATCACTTTGCTTTTAGACTATTGGTTTTTTTCCCTCAACATATCAAATTCATCCATCAGCCTGAATGTTGATCGAGGCCAAACAAACTAAAATACTTTTAGGAAATGAACTTAGGGCATGTATCCTGGATACCAAACAAAAATCCAAACAACAGTTTCTTGAGAAAACTGGCAAAATATTGGTTAGTTTGTGGCACAAAATGTAGGCGTAGCGATTAAATCCTCAGTATGTCAAAAGGCGTTCAATATTCGTTTTCCCTTTCAAATATTATTTAGTTTCTCTTTTCTTCCCAATCGAATGAAGACAGATATCATTAGCCTAAAATGTTGCCTTTAATGATCCATTTAATTCCTTGCGGCTAGCTTGTTGCTCTACATAATTATTATAATCATAGTGTCCAATCAATGGATTAAGTTTTGATCTAATTTTTTTTATTCAAAAGTAAGATAACTTCTATTTGGAACAGTTCCTTGTTCATTATATTTTTTTCAAGGTTAACACTTGTACAACATCAATCAAGAGATGTTAGCTTTCTTGACTTTATACGCTGAATTGTTTAAAACCAGCCTCCAGTTATCAATGCACTGATGATACGCATTGCCCGCCCCTCGTCTCTGTAGCAATTTTGTAGCAATCTTTTCGATTGATTTCGAATTCGTTTCGCGCATTTTCCTCTATTTTTAACCCTTCAGATTCTTGTCATTTTATGTTTTCATTTTTCTATCCGAAAAGATCACTGATCCTTCCCGATATCTAGAATCAAAACATTCCCAAACAAAAAAGCAATGCCAAACGTTCTCAGACTTGATTAAAATCCTGGATGTTTTCGCTTGAAGCTTATCAAACACAATTTAGTTACTTTTCAATTTTGTTTTGATCAAAAAAAATTTGAAGAGTATTGCAATATTGTATGGCAAGCATTTAGTATCATCAACATTTCATAATTGCGATCATGATGATTGATGTTAGGCATCAGATATTCAATAATGTTCAATACTAATGTATCGATCATCTTTTTCACCATCATTAAATTATTGCATTCAATTAACCCGAACTTGTCGGAAAATAGTGATGTTGCATTCATTTATTCATGAGACAAGAACAACCGGCATACATTGATCGATCGTTTGATAGTTTAATACATGATTCGTACAATTATTCCCTATATCCGCCTTGCAATTCATGTTAAATTCACTATGTTTTCAAACACTAATTATTATTCTCCTATTCTACTTTGATCTCAAGCAATTTACTACGTTCGATGATCTTTGCGGAGAAATCGCATTGCCAATATTGTTACATTTGAATTCTGTAGCAAAACTCTCATCTCTCATATTTTCAAATATTATTATTTTATCATCTTTTTTCTTCCAACACTTTTCCCGAAGACACTGGCAAACACACTGAAAGCTTTCTTACACAAGAAATCTTTTCAAGAAACAAGTTCATTGTCATCAAAGATGTGTGAAATTGTGTTTTGGAACAAAGAAGAAACTAATCACGAAAACATCAAATAAGAGAAAAAGAGAAAGAGAGATTTGAAGAAGATGGGATGGATTGAAAAAAAGAGAGGAGGAGAAGGAGGCGGTCCCTAGAAAAATTGAGAGACACGACAAAAAGCAGAAAAGAGAGAGAGAGAGAGAGAGAGAGGCAAATATCCATATGTGGGTGGATGCTTAGAGTTTGATAATGACCTTTGATTGTTCCATCGTATAACCAACCTACGATCAACAGACGCACCACGACCACGACAATATTGGTCCATTATTATTTCATAATCTCCACCAACAAGTGTATTCTTGTCTGTTTTTTTCCCTAAGTAAATCTTGATCGTGTAACGTTAATCCAAAACTCTTTTCCTGTCTTTGGATTTCCCTATTTTTTTTAAACGGAAAACTATCGGTGGTAGACTGTTTCGATGATGATTATTATTATAGAATACTAATATCCTTGCAGCGGGCGCTATGTGCAATGAATCGAATCCTGCTTGCAGAAGCAAATCCATCGTCTGTTCTGCAAGCATCCCAATGTTTGCTTTGGATGGATGATATCCATTATGTGCTATCTATAATGTTTTTTTTTTGTTAGTTTGTCGAGTACTTGTTGCTTCTGTTGAATTCTTCGTGTTTTTTTTCATTATCCACGAAACTTGATCATCCTTTTTGAATTATTTTGTTGTTGTTTGATTTTAGAAAAATATTTTCTGCTGAATCCACATCGTCCGAACATTATCAAACATCCTACAATCGTTTACAGACACACACACACACACACACACAGCATTCGTGTTGTGCAAAAATCCATCAATTTTTGTATCTGTATGTGTGTTGTTTAATTGGAATCTTCGGAATCTTTTAAATTTATGTTCTACCAAAATGAAGATCGGAACTCGAATACAACATAATTGAAACGCCGCATCACACCTCCAGCCTTATTTTTGACGGTGTTTGAAGCGTATTTGGTGATGATTTTTTTCCAATTTCACCACATTCAAACATGTTGAACCACAACCATTATTGCATCAACACTCTCACCACTACCAAAATGGATCCAAAAATAACGAAAATAAAACGATGTAATTTGATCAAGATGGATCTAATTCCTTATTTTACCATGATGATATCCATGATGATTTGCTTATCAATATCATCCAGCAGTATTTTTTTGGTAAGTTTTTAAAATTCAAAACATTTTACATTCATTACGCTATGATCCTGGATGGCCTAGATTCCGGTTTTTTTGTCCATGCCATTCTTTGCGCAAAAATCTTAGATGAATTTATTCGATAAACTCTTGCTTTCTTTTTTTCAAAATGCAATTTCACAGATCGATCCAAGACAAACTATAACTGTCGGGATCAACACCGCGCAAACTATTGACTATTGTGCGAAAGTTTAAAAGTTTGCTGTTCGAGGAAAAGTTCCAGATTTGTATACTTTTTAGCATTTGTAAATTGTGTGGTAGGTGTGTGTCTGTGTGCCTGTATGTGTCATCTTGTTCCCTTGTCCTTGACATGATCCCAATAATGGAACGCGGCAATCTAAATGGCCGCATATTTTTTCTTCAAAAAGTGCGTGTGTGTGTGTGTTCGCGCGCCTTTGATTCGATAATTTTTGCTGTTTGATGTTAATTCCTGGTTTGGAACACACAAAAAAAACTCGATATCTCTACACGCACACACACGCACGCTTGATCAATACATAATGGATCGTAAATTGATCCTTTTCCCAGTTCTAATCCTAAAGCTTTTGATTCCATTCAAACTTGAACTTGTTCTTTGAAATTCGGATAAAAATGATAGTTTGAGACAAACTAACAAACAAACAGACATACTTGGCAAACTCAAACTCCTATTTAAGTGAAAATTTTTCCCTTTCGGCGTTTGGCTAAAGCATCTCTCTCTTTTTTTTTTCTCCTACATTTTCAGGCAATGGTTTAGTTTTAGTCTTTTCTTTGGTTTAATCACTACACTTTCTCTTCATCCGTCCGTCATCAAGTTTTGATGTTTGGCAGGATTATCCCGAACTATGTATTAAAAGCTGAACGTGTTTGTGTTTTTCCTCAGTGTTTTAAATCAAAATATATCCTCTTGCATGCAGGAAAAACAAATCCAAACTTGACATTGAAATTAGGGTCGGAAAAAATTATTTTTAACTTTTTTACTAAAATATGAATGTATCTGGAAATCATGTGCTAAAGGCTTTTCCACACTGGGGCGTGAATGGATTGCGTCGAGGAGTGCCCAACCTTTTTTTTCCATCTTATTGCCACACTCGAAGAAGAACTATAATAGCACTAAGCACTATAATAAGCTAGAGCTAAAGGTCCAGTCAATTTTAAAAAGACAAATTGTCACCCAAGCAGAGAGAGGAGCTAGGGATGATAGAGAACGTATTCTCCTCCTTCTTTTTGTTCAGTTTCTATTGTAATGCCCATCGCTTCAATTTTTGTTTAGTCAAATCGATATGCAACCTTGGTTTTAGAGGAGGCGCACTAATTTAGGGAAATGCCAATTTGAAATACCTATTAGGCAGATCAAATTTTAGGGCGGGTGATTGTTCAAGTGACAGCGCATGGTTTTTAAAAACACTGCAATATAGGTACTCTAAAACGGATCTAGCTAGTTGGGCATCCCTGGCTCTCGTTCGATTTTTTTTTTGGTTCTAAAATTAAACAAACTAATTCAATTTAGCAGTTAACGACACTTTTTTAGCGCTCGAATTTCTTGAAAAATGCTTTGATTGCAATCAAAGTATTGCTGCTTTTTATTCCAGGGTTTTGGATATTTATTTTTGGTGAAGTTTTAGCATGGCCATTCAATATCTTCTTACTGCTTACGTTGATCGAAACGGGAAATACTCTGCGGAACAAACTGATTATGCGATACACGATGTTGTCCGTATCGTGAAAGGAACGATGGATGATAATTTACAATTGTTCAAATATCGTTTGACCGTTATATTTCCGCTTCTGTTTGAAGGTCGTATACTTGAGCAAAGTGAACAATTAAAAAATTTTCCTAGCTTATCGGTTGGTTCATTGGTGGTGATCCAAGACCAAGATTTGTACGGTGTGGTAATAGAAGATGGAGAAGCCAGATGTGTTGGCTTGATAGATAGAATGCTTTCAAATAAATTTGCGAATGAGGCGAAAAAAGATTGCTTCATACTTAAATGCACTGGACAATTGGAACATGTTCCAATTGAAACATTTAATTATCGTTCGCATGATCATATTCTTTTGGGTGTACCATTGGGTGGTCAACTGTTTTTCAATTACCGAACAGATCAGAATATGGCTTCCGATGATTCACTTGACTGTCAATCTTTAGCTTTGATGGTTGGCTCTACTTTACTGGCTTTGGAGAATGTTTCCATGGATTGGATTCGCTATCGAAATGGATCCTTGTTGCATACCTACATTGACAAAGTGAATTGTGGTCGTAGTTTGTTTGTCTACAATGGTGGCTTTCTGTTGAAATGGCAGCCACCAAGCCAAACCACATTCTATGGACTTGGTCCTAGGCCTTCATCATCCAATGAAATCTATTATTACTTTCTGATGCACTATGGCCGAACATTTTTGGCTGAATCGAAAAATAAAAATGCATCGAGAAACACTAAATTACAGGATTCAGTTACTGGCGATGTTATTGATTGATTTATTTAAAATGCTAAAAAATCCACATATCTTCAATTAAATTATACATTTTCGTATTAATTTTCTGAATTCATTTCATGATATGCTGATTACAGACAGTGTTAGCGACGGAAAACACGTCTGCCACTTCCTCTACTAGCATTCAAACGTCCAGTATCGCTAGCACATTATTCGGTGATTTATCCGACAATATCACCACCACCACCACGATGAGCGACGATTCCGATTTTGAAGATTATGAAGATTATGATGAAGAAATCACTTACGTTGTAGCGGATGAGATCGAACCGGATGAAGAGGATTATCAACAAGGATTTTGCATTTCAGATAATCGTATGTCTTGTGGAAAAGGTGGATTCACTGGCGATGTGGATATTCCGTGTGCCAGGAATACCAGGCCTACACCGATAGAAACAGAAAACGATATCCGTTTACTGCAACAGGTTTGTCCGGAATTTTTGGACAATCTGCCTCCAGGAGAGAATCCAAAGCTTTGTTGCAATAGAAAAGGTTTACTTGAGCTTAAAATCAATTATGACATGCCCAAACAAATTGGCCTGAATAGATGTCCATCTTGTTACTACAATTTTCGTCGATTATTTTGCAATTTTGCTTGTTCGCCGCGACAAAGTAAATTTTTACGTGTCGACGAGACCGTTCCGGTTGTGGTCAACAATGAAACCTATGCCAAAATCAAAAATATGACCTATTTTCTCGACAATAGTTTTGCCTCTGGTCTTTATGAATCATGTAAATGTAAGTTAAGATTTAAAAATATTGGTGGAAAATAATCCTAAAAACTGCTTTTCATATTCAATCATGTAATTGAAATTTCTAGACGTACAAGGTATTTCATCTGGTCTTTACGCCCTGGATTTGATGTGCGGAAACCATGGCTCCAAACATTGCAACGGTCCTCGCTGGATCAATTTTATGGGCATATCCTATGAAAATGGTGGCTACTCTCCAGTACAGATCAATTATGAATATACGGATGTAGAGGAAATTGTTTTGAATAATTCAATAGTGATAAAACCTTTAAATCCGGAGATAGTTCCATGCAATAGTGTTCCACCTGGCTCATCACTCAATGATACATGTCCATGTCAACAATGTTCCACATGTTTGGCTTCGGCTGGTGACCGGCGTTTGAACAATTTCCTGTCACAGCTATCAAGCCTGGAAAAGCATCAAGATAATTCTTCATTTCAAATTTATCATCTCAGTGCTTGCTCTACATTTGGCTTGATTTTGTACATATTCATAGTGATTGTTGTGCTGGTATACTTTTTGATATTCAACACCAAAGAAAAGTCTTCTTACAATGGTATAGCTACCATCATTGTTCTGTTTCAAGCCGATTCAAATTGCTTTTTTTCCTTACCTTGATTCCTCAACAGTTTCTGATCCACATTCATTACACTTGTCGGGTCAGAATAAATCACCGTCTGAGAAAGAGACCGAGATCGGTTCACCTAATGAGTCGCCAACGCCCACCAGTCCTGGAGCAGAATCAGAATCATTTATGAAAACAATACCTTGTAATCAGTTGAACATCATACAGCCATTAGAACAATTGCATATTGCAAATTTGGCCTTGGGAATCCGTTTGGAACGATTTTTCGAGAGAATTTTCTGTGCTTGGGGTGTTTTTGTCGCTCGAAATCCTTGGTCGATCATTATTGGATCTATTGTGGTAAGCTTGTATTTAGCTGCCGGCGTGTTCACAAATTATCAAGTCACCACTGATCCGGTTGATCTATGGGTCCCGGCTGGTAGTCGAGCCCGTAGTGATATGGAATATTTCAACAACGAGTTTTGGAAATTTTATCGCATTGAACAAGTCATAATCGAACCTAAAAACCAAACACCATTCAATTTGATAGATTATTCGAATTATGATGGAGATTCCCTGATTGAATTCGGTCCGGTCTTTGATCAAACATTCTTATTGGAAGCTTTTGACTTGTATGAAAGCATAAAGAACCTAACTGTGATTGACCAGGAAAATCCCAATAGGACGATCCGACTCTCCGATATTTGTTTTAAACCATTGAATGATTCTTGTGCTGTCCAAAGTATATTCACCTATTTTGGTGATGATATCGATGAGATCCGAAGTGAAGATTACATCAAACGTATAGTGAATTGTGTTGAGAATGGAATGAATCCAAAGTGTTTCAAAGAAAATGCCATTCCATTAGTTTATCCGGGCATCGCTCTGGGCGGTTTCGGAGATGATAAATATTTGGAAGCCAGAGCTTTAATCATTACGTTTCCTGTGATCAACCACAATGATCATAAACTGAATTCCGATGCTGTTCAATGGGAGAAAAAATTTCTTGAATTGATGGACAATGTAACCAAAAGCAACAAGTATAGCCATTTGAATTTGGCTTACAAAGCAGAACGCTCCATCGAGGATGAGCTGGATAGACAAAGTCAATCGGATATTGTTACCGTGGCTGTTAGCTATTTGATAATGTTCATCTATATTCTGTTAGCATTGGGTGATCTGGACAAATGCAGTACCATATTGATGACCGCTCGATTCACTCTTGGATTTGTTGGGGTAGCCGTGGTTTTGCTCTCTGTTTTAGCATCGTTGGGACTTTTCTTCTACTTCAATATACCCGCTACCTTGATCATTGTCGAAGTGATACCATTCCTGGTCCTCGCGGTGGGCGTGGACAACATATTTATTTTGGTTCAATCATTTCAACGTGATAAACGTCGTCCAAATGAAACGCTCACCGATCAAATTGGCAGGGTCGTCGGTGAAATTGCTCCAAGTATGCTGCTTTCATCATTGTCGATGAGTGCTTGTTTTTTTATTGGAACTTTGACCGCAATGCCTGCCGTACGGATGTTTGCCTTGTACGCGGCTGTAGCTTTGATCATTAACTTTTTTCTTCAAATGACCTGTTTTCTTGGATTGTTCACTTTGGACACCAAACGACAATTGGATCATCGTATGGATATATTTTGGTGTATTAAAGCTTCAAAGAAACGCGGTGATCCGTTGGAAAGTAAAGAGAGTGCCCTTTACCTGCTGTTTAAAGATATCTATTCTTCATCATTGTTGCAAGATAAAGTACGAATGGTCGTACTTTTAGTGTTCAGTGCTTGGTTTTGTTCATCATTGGCCGTGTTGGACAAGATACATATCGGCTTGGAACAAGATTTGACCATGCCAGAAGATTCTTATATGACCAATTATTTCAATTTTTATCAAAAATATTTCGTCACCGGTCCTCCAACATTCTTCATGATCACCAACGGTTTGAATTATTCTGATCCTACAGTTCAGCGGATAATGTGCACCCAGAACAAATGTGATGCCGAATCTCTGCCAAGCATATTAGGAATGCTGTCCAAAAGGCCCAATATGTAAGACTTAAGATTCCATTTGATGAATGTTTTGAATCATAATCCTCATTTGTCTTTGTTTGACTTTAAAAATATAGAACCTACATTCAAACCCAGCCGGTCTCATGGATGGATAGCTATTTTGAATATTTAGAGAGTTCCAGTTGTTGTTACAAGAATCAAACCGATGATCAACAATGTTTTGATGATCGCAAAGACTGTCGAATATGTTGGCAAAGAGAAGCATCGCCAACTGGTCGAGATTTCAATCGTTATGTGCCATTCTTTTTGCGTCAAGCACCTAATGCTGTTTGCGCCAAAGCGGGCCTCGGTCAATTTGATGATAGTGTTCGATTTGAAATGGATGATGAACTACGCAACAATGTTCGCATTACAAGTATGAATTTTGAATCAATTTTATGTTATTGAAATCATTTTGATGATCATTTTAATGCAAATCCAATCAGCCTCCTACCTGATGGTCTATAGAACTGTGTTGAAAACTTCCGAAGATTTTTATGAAGCTTTGCGTTCTTCCAGAGAAATAGCTGATATTTTAACCAACAAGTTGCGCAACGCAACCGGAACCAACGCCATGGTTCGATCGTATAGTCTACCGGATGTTTTCTATGAACAATATCTAACCATGTGGCCGGACACAATCAAGAGTCTAGGAATATCGATCGGGGCCATTTTCATCGTTACATATCTATTTTTAGGTCTAGATTTCTTTTCTGCATTGATTGTTGCCGTAACCATTATAATGATCATCGTTGACCTGATGGCCTTGATGTATTGGTGGGATATATCACTCAATGCCGTGTCCCTAGTCAATTTAGTGGTGGTATGTACTTAATTTTTAATTGCATCGTTCACCATCCACCATGTTTGATTTATGAATCATGTAGGGAGTTGGTATATCGGTCGAGTTTTGTTCACATCTAGTTCGCTGTTATTCAATTTGTTCAGCTCCGACACGTATACAGCGCGCAAAAGAAAGCTTGGAAAAAATGGGAAGCTCGGTAAGTTTGTCGGTTGTCGGATCCTGATGAACAATATCAATCAAAATCCTAACGTATAATATGCTGCTTTAGATTTTATCAGGAATCACCTTGACCGACTGTGGGATTCTGATTCTGGCCTTTGCAAAATCGAAAATATTCCGTGTTTTCTATTTTCGAATGTATTTGGGTATCATACTATTCGGCACATTGCATAGCCTGATATTTTTACCAGTGTTGTTGAGCGTTCTGGGTCCACCGATCAACAAACAGCGATTGTTATTGAATCATTTACAAAGGAATCATTCATTGCGTAGAAGTAAAAAAGATTGTGTCCTAACATATTCATCATCTTCTTCACCGCCGCTAACACCGTCGCCTACCGACAACGAAATGGATTTTACAATCCAAAAGTTTGATGAAAATGATTGTAGTGATCGTTCGATTGAAGTTGCCGCCACTAAACAGCCAACCACTACACTGGCGCCTGCCAATGAAGCTTTTTCCGAAATGCCTTGGAAAAAATGCTGAAATTCAACAAGTGCCATAAAATCATATCTCATCTATAATATTTCATAATTGAAGTTTTGTTATTCTTTTAAAATGAATGAATTCTTCAGTCATTTTAGTCCTCTCTCTCTTTCTTTGGTAAATCTGTGATGTTTTTTTTTTCTGTTCTGAAATGATTATTCTATTAATTTTTTTCAGTTTTATTTTGTCCAATATATTTTTATCTTCTTAATCTTTATTATATGTAGCTATTAGAGATTTATCGTGATTCATAATTTTCATCCTCACAAAATTCTAAGAAAATATGCTTAATTATGCTCAATGAATGTCTGGTGATTTTGAAAGGATAAAACCATTGTTGAGTGTTGTGGAACAAACGATCGCCTAATTGATTAACTTAATTCTTCTGTTTCACTGATTGTTGGCTGATTTATAAAATGAAATTTGCAAATAAAACTTATTTTCTTCATCCAAAACACACTTAAAGTGTGGCCTTATTAACTATTTTAATTATCGTGTCAAATCATCACATTGAACAAATCAGAGAAAGGGATACACCTTCTTCTGCTGCTTATAGTGTGCCTCGTTGCCAAGTTGAATCATCACATTGGACCTATCAAAGGGGAGAACAATTGTTATAGGCGTCAAACATGCACAGACAAGAACTGGTGAGAGTTGATTGCTTTTCATAGTATTAGTGTGTCTCGTCATCAGGCCAAATCATCACTGGACCAATCAGAGGAAAGAACGGTTGTTATAGGCGTTAAACATGCAGAGACAAGTACTGGTTAAAGCTGATCGCTTTTCATCACTTAAAAGCGTGTGTTTGTATGTGATCATTATGGAGACTGCAAGATGGCAGCACTTTTAGAATTTAAAATTTCAAGATGTTCGATTTGGGACGGATTTATACTATTAAGAGTGAAAGGAGAAGGGAGTGTAAAAAAGGCAATTGTATTAGCTTACGACCATATCACGCTGAGAACACCGGTTCTCGTCCGATCACCGAAGTTAAGCAGCGTCGAGCCGAGTCAGTACTTGGGAGGGAGACCACTTGGGAACACTCGGTGTCGTAGGCTTTCCTTTTTGCTCTGCATTTTTTTTTTTGATTTTTTTCCGAATATTACAAGTTGTTTTGCTACTATCGAAAGTAAGTGCCTTTTTTGCTACATTATTCAATAGTGAAAGGAGTGTTTGACTTTGTGGACAGCTTTGTACAGGATTGCCACACTGAACGAGAGACGAGAGTGGAGACGAGTGAAGCGAACAGGAGTTGAAGGAATACAGTGCACATGCGCCAGCGCGTCGCTCTCGCACGCAAGCCGAGTGAAGCGAACAGGAGTTGGAGGGATGCAGTGCACATGCGCCAGCATCGCACACACTTCTAAACTTGGTCGAAAATTACAAGTTCTATTGCTACTATCGAAATAAAGTGCCTTTTTCGCTACATTATTCAACAGTGAAAGGAGTGTTGGACTTTATGGACAGCTTTGCATAGGATTGCCACACTGAACGAGAGACAAGAGCCAAGAGTCGAGACGAGTGAAGCAAGCAGAAGTTGGAGGGATGAAGTGCGCATGCGCCAGAGCGTCGCTCTCGCACGCAAGCGATCGTTGAAGCCGCATAACAGCTATATTGTAGCCAAACTCTTCAAATCGCTATAACCATCGTGTAGCAACCGGTATTTAGCCGACAATGCATGCAAAGCTATAGCTATAGATAGCTATAGAAGTGTAGCCAGCCTGAAATAGTTAGAAGTTTAGCTACAAACAGGGTTCCACGTTTGCAAGAAAATTATCAGCCCTGTCCAAAGGTCTATACTTCATGTGAGATGGTTTAAGCGAAAAATGGAAAAGACGACAACGACGATCGAGTCGATCCTCCAAACCGGAGGCTTCGATTCAACACGATCGTGGTTGCTCGGCTTGGAAGTTTTTCGCTTGAATCGTCTCACATCAGCCCAATCCATCCGCATTAGTAGCGTTTTGAGGCAAGTTAAACGCAACTTGTAGCGAAAATGTGGCAAGTGTGTGCGGGCTAGTCAAGCGCGTAGCAAACGCTTGAGCTTCGGTGGTCGTCCGCGCCGGTCTATAAGGTGTTGTGGCAACTGCTGGAGAGTCGAGGCGCTCGTCGACAGATGGCATAGAGATCGCACGCTTTAACGAAGTAGCTCGTTTGCGGTGTTTCGATTTCTGGCCATCCAAGTCAGTGCCGGCATTTCTGGGTCTTACCATGGACTGAAATGTTTGCTGCCCATTCCCCAGTCAACTTTAGGTACTCGCCGATGATGGATTTCGATCGATGGTCGCTTGGTCGTTTTGGATGGATCCAAGACATTGCTAGTTTTCACTGGTTGAGCTTCAATGCTCGACATCAACGGTGGAACAGCAAGCCGTTCCTGCGAAAAGCCGAAGAAGGAGACAATCTACCTGTGTGTTTCGCTCGGGTGATTGGTCGTACCGTGCAGTACGACGTGTGCGATTCGTTGAGAACTTTTTTCAGGTTCAAGGCGGTCGTACATGGCAAGTTTCTCGCAAGAGAACTGCCTAGCAGTGTTAAACCGGACATGGGAGACGGCGCTTTTCCTTTTTTAAGAGGAAGCAAAGTTTTCCAGGCCGTGTTTGAACACGCTACCTGGTTGATCCTGCCAGTAGTCATATGCTTGTCTCAAAGATTAAGCCATGCATGTCTAAGTACATACCGTATTAAGGTGAAACCGCGAATGGCTCATTAAATCAGTTATGATTCATTGGATGTTGACCAATTACATGGATAACTGTGGTAATTCTAGAGCTAATACATGCCCAAAAGCCTCATCGCAAGGTGAGGTGCATTTATCAGACCAAGACCAAAGGTGGCAACACCTTCAGGTGGTGACTCTGGATAACTGCAGCTGATCGCATGGCCTTGTGCCGGCGACATATCCTTCGAGTGTCTGCCTTATCAACTGTCGATGGTAGGTTATATGCCTACCATGGTTGTAACGGGTAACGGGGAATCAGGGTTCGATTCCGGAGAGGGAGCCTGAGAGACGGCTACCACATCCAAGGAAGGCAGCAGGCGCGCAAATTACCCACTCTCAGATCGAGGAGGTAGTGACGAAAAATAACAATACGGGCTTCGCTTATGCGTTCCCGTAATTGGAATGAGTACAGTTTAAATCCTTTAACGAGGATCAATTGGAGGGCAAGTCTGGTGCCAGCAGCCGCGGTAATTCCAGCTCCAATAGCGTATATTAAAGTTGTTGTGGTTAAAAAGCTCGTAGTTGGATCTCAGCTCATGTACGGTGGTCCATCTATTGGATGGTTACTGCCGTACTGAGCTCTATACCGCCCAGTATGGGGTGCCCTTAATTGGGGGTCCCATTACGAGCGGTACGTTTACTTTGAAAAAATTAGAGTGCTCAAAGCAGGCATCATCGCCTGAATACTGTTGCATGGAATAATAGAATAGGACCTCGGTTCTGTTCTGTTGGTCTTCGGAATCGAGGTAATGATCAATAGGGACGGACGGGGACATTAGTACTGCGGCGATAGAGGTGAAATTCTTGGACCGCCGCATGACTAACCAAAGCGAAAGCATTTGTCAAGAACGTTTTCATTAATCAAGAACGAAAGTTAGAGGTTCGAAGGCGATCAGATACCGCCCTAGTTCTAACCATAAACGATGCCAACCAGCAATCAGCCAGAGTTCTATTGAGACTCGGCTGGCGGCTTTCGGGAAACCAAAGTTTTTCGGTTCCAGGGGAAGTATGGTTGCAAAGCTGAAACTTAAAGGAATTGACGGAAGGGCACCACCAGGAGTGGAGCCTGCGGCTTAATTTGACTCAACACGGGGAAACTCACCCGGTCCGGACACTGGAAGGATTGACAGATTAAGAGCTCTTTCTTGATTCAGTGGGTGGTGGTGCATGGCCGTTCTTAGTTGGTGGAGCGATTTGTCTGGTTAATTCCGATAACGAACGAGACTCTAGCCTACTAAATAGTGATGGGCATCCTTGTGCTGTCCAAACGCTTCTTAGAGGGACAAACGGCGTTTCAGCCGTATGAAAAAGAGCAATAACAGGTCTGTGATGCCCTTAGATGTCCGGGGCCGCACGCGCGCTACACTGAAAAGATCAGCGTGCATGTGTATCCTACTCCGAAAGGAGCGGGGAACCCAGTGAAACTTTTTCGTGATTGGGATTGGGGCTTGTAATTGTTGTCCATGAACGAGGAATTCCCAGTAAGCACAAGTCATCAGCTTGTGTTGATTACGTCCCTGCCCTTTGTACACACCGCCCGTCGCTACTACCGATTGGATGTTTTAGTGAGGTCTTCGGACTTGCCATCGTAGCTGGCTCTCGTAGTCAGCCATGATGTGCGGGAAAGATGCCCAAACTTGAACATCTAGAGGAAGTAAAAGTCGTAACAAGGTTTCCGTAGGTGAACCTGCGGAAGGATCATTATTGAGATAAAGAGTATCTATCTATTTAAAGTGGATCTCTGAAATCAATAGTAGTTTTTTGTTGAACGATGGTTGCCCGTTAACATCAAATGGATCGACCGATGTGGATGTGGATGCCATTTGCTTTGAAGACTCGGAGAAGCGATTCTCATGGTGGTTGGCTTGCAGCAAGGGCAACATATGTGGGCGCCACCATGAGAAATCGGTTTTATAGTGAGTCTGGTGAATGCATCGCTCTGCATAGGCGATTCTCCTTGCTACCTGTCGGTACCTAGCCTACGCTTCCTATCCTCTATACGGGGATGTGGATGTAGTGTGTCGTCTGTTGTCGCTTGTCGACGATAGATGCCGCTAGGTTTAAATACCGGATTCGACTTGCTTGCAAGTGAGTGGATTGCCGGAGCCACAGGTACAAGGCAACTTTTTTTTCATTTACCCAAATGATCAAGCCAAAAAAATCCAATCAATTTTTGAAATTGAAAAAAAATTACTACTGCCAGTGGTGGATCACTCGGCTCGCTGGTCGAGGAAGAACGCAGCTAGCTGCGATAATCGGTGTGAAATGCAGGACACTCCGATCACTCGACTTTCGAACGCACATTGCAGCCATCGGATATCCGGTGGCTTCGTTTGTCTGAGCGTCGTTATCCAATTGATAATCAAATTTAAAAAGTCTGCTTCGTAATACTTTCAAAGTATTTCGTCAGGCTAAGATTCCTAACAAAGATGCTGATCCAGGAACTGCCCAGTGCGCATGGCTTTGATGCATATCAACGATGGTGCGCTTGTTCCAGGGTTTTTGGCGTTTCCAGCCAAACTCCCGAGTGCCATGATGTGTGCCATCAGTGCATATTTAGTG
>JAOZJS010000280.1:0-20000 GCA_025882695.1 Amerodectes protonotaria | reverse complement strand
TTTTAATCGCTTTTATTCTATAAACTTTGTTCAACTAATTTTAAAAGGACCGCGCAAAAAGTTGAATATGCCAATCTTATACTGATCAAGTACTGGCACAGCCAGCGTATAGATTACTGCCATTTGGTCGTGCTTTCATTAGGGTTTCACGTGTCGGTTTTTTTTGCAGTCAATCATTGTGCCGACCTTGACTCAATTCTATGGAAACCCTCCAGTTACAGCCTGAATTGATTGAAATTTGTTTTCAAGAAGCAGAAAAAGGTCTGGAAAATGGCGAGGTTCCCGTGGGATGTTTGTTTCTGTTGCAAGAGGCCGATAATGTTGCTAAAATTATCGCCAAATCACACAACAAAACCAACGAATTCAAAAGTGCTCTGAAACATGCTGAATTTAATTGTGTTAATCAAGTGGTTGAAAAATATCCGGAAAACTTTGCCGAAATTTTCGAAAACACTATTGTCATTTTAACTTTAGAACCCTGCATCATGTGCTGTAGAATGTTGAGAAAGTTGAAGATCAAAACGGTAATGTTTGGAGCCAGAAACGAACGTTTCGGTGGTGCTGGGTCCGTCTTGTCAATTGAAACTGATCCTCGCATCGATGATCCAATTCTGGATTGCATTCCGCACGTTTTGGATGTTGAACGAGCCATAAGATTGTTGCAACGTTTCTACGACCAAACCAACGAGAATGCTCCAAAGAATAAAATTAGAATTTCCTCCTGAACCAAAATTATAATCGAATAAAAAATCATCTTTGAATTTAAAACTGCTGGTTAGCCAACAAGTTGTTGCCCAGAATGAATAATGAGCTCATTCGTGTCGGTCAATGTAAAATTGTTTACACACAAATCCAAAGATTATTCTATGCTACAGGTGTTGAATCTTAATAAAACATTCTACAAGTCCATTTTGAATTCAGTTGATGCGCCATGTGTCATCCGAAAATGTAACCTAGTTGATATGCATTTGGATGTGTTGGAGAATGAAAACGATATTGATAAAAGAGTTGATCATCCAAACATAATCAAAATATTTGCCAGTTTTATCGAAACAGACTTCCATTATACCGTTCTTCCGCTAGCCGAAAACAAATCGGTGGATATCCTTTGCAGACCATTCGGTTTGGATGAAACATTAATCGCTTTTGTATTGTTGGACATTTTGAAAGCTGTCGACTACTTGCATAGAAACGACATTATTCATAGGTTGTTGCCAAACACCACTATATCATCCTGATTTTATATTTTGTTTTTTTTTTGTTTAGAGCAATCAAAGGAGAACATGTTTTGATATTTGGAAATCCATCCAAACAAGTCCGTTTTGTATTGACTGGCCTGAAATATTCCCACTATTTGAATTCCAATTTGAAAACATTCGACTATCCCAAGAATGCTGCTGATCTTTTGAATTGCCTAGCTCCGGAGATTTTGGAGCAAAACATTCTTGGCTACACTTTCAAAGCGGACATTTATTCCATTGGAATACTTTGTTGTGAATTAGCTAATGGTGTGATACCATTCGATAATATGAATCCAGAGGAGAAATTATTCTACAAAACTTTGGGCGACATTCCCAAACCATTCGATTCAACCTGTGAAGAGATGGCCATTTTGAATGAATATTTCGATAAAATCGAAGTCTCCCTAAAACGGAGATATCAAGTGTACATGGGAAGAAAATTTCAACCTTCTTTCTTGGATCTCACCCATGCTTGTTTACATGTGGAACCATTACACAGGCCAACCGCCGAGGAATTGTTGAAAGATCGGTTCATTCAGACACAAACTTTGGATGGGAAAAGCGCCCTTATTCAAAAACTGACTAAATTGATTAAAAAATAATTTTAATTGTTGCATTTTTTCTTATGTTTGTTGGATAAAATAATCCAATTCCGAGAGGAGTTTCGTTTTTGAAAAAGGCCAGGTGCACAACCGTTAGCATTTGCCTGTGGTGAAAAAAAATCTCAAATTGCCTTTTGGACTCATTCATAAACATAATGTCCTTTTATTATGTTTGTTTGACAGCAGATGTAAGGAGCCGAATTGATCGAATGTTGATGTTGTTGTGAAAATCTATTTTCAGAGTGTTGAATTCACCAGTTATTTTTGTATTTTTGAAGCCTTTATAAAGCTGCCCAAAACTAACCTGGATTGCTTCTATTACTCTGTTACTATTACACACAAAACCCCGTATACTTATTGAAAATGTTTTCATTTTTTGCTCAATCATCAACCTGACGATCTGGATTCGGCGATAATATTTCATTTATATTTTCAACAAAATTTATTGATTAATATATCGATCCATGTTGATCAGAATCGTTGAGAAGAATATGTATTATAAAAAGCTATCAACTCATCACTCACCATTTTGTTTCATAAATCGTGTTTGGCGTAGGAAATTTTTACTAATTTCCATTGTTTTAATATTTTTGATCATCACAATCAGCCTGACGGTTAGCTTTTTGATTGATTATAAACTCATTTTTGGATTCAAACTAAACTTTTCATTTTTTTTTCAGAATTATAAACTCAATGTGTTTACATCATTTTTTTCCGGAGACAAATATGGACGGAAAAATATTAAAACAGAATATTCATCTGAAAGTAATGAGAAAATATATCACAATCAACAGTTTCGCTTTCAAGCTGATAATCATCTTATAGCTTCCAATGATAATCTTCAAAAGATCCAGATGCCCAACGCTATGATTGAATCAAAATCCACAGAAAGCTATGTACCCAAAAATCGTTTCGTACATATCGACCTGAAAGGTGCTCCACCTAAAGTTGCATTTCTGAAAGAAGTAAGTATTATCTTTGAATTTTTCATATTGATTCCTCATGATAATTTATGAATTTTGCATCATTTTTTAGCTTTTTGCATTGCTGAAAAAAGCTGGTAGCAATGGTATACTGCTTGAATATGAAGATACTTTTCCTTATGAAGGTGTGCTCAAAAATGCGGTTGCTGATAACGCTTATTCCAAATCAGATATCGAAGAAATTAAACGTTCAGCTAAATATAATAAATTGGAAATTATACCATTAGTGCAAACATTAGGGCATTTAGAATTTTTTCTCAAACTACAAGAATATCGTCATTTGAGAGAAGTTGACGAATTTCCTCAGGTAATTTCTCTGTTAAATGTTTTCTGAAACCAAACCAACCACATTATGCATCCATTTTTGAACAGGCCATTTGTCCTTCCAACAATGATTCTTATTCATTGCTTACGGAAATGATTGATCAAGTGCTGGCGATGCACCCAGAAGCCAAATGGCTGCATATTGGTTTGGATGAAGTCTATCACATCGGGCAATGTAAACGGTGCAGGAATCAGGATCGTGATGAAATATTTTTGACTCATGGTAATTAATTATGATTATGTTTATGATTGGCCGATTTCATCGCCATATTTCATCAACAGTTAAACGAATGTCGACTTATCTGAAGAAATATGATGTGATACCCATTATTTGGGATGACATGCTCAGACAAATACCACCCGAGTTGTTCAAATCTTATGGCCTAGATAAATTGGATGTTGAATTGATGTTATGGACTTATGTTGATGGTTAGCAATCTTCTGGTTTTGTTCAATCATCTAAGAGATTAATGAAAAAATTTTTTTTTAAATATTATGTGTAAAGATATTTATCGTTTCATTCCTTTTACAAGTTGGCAATCGTATTCCCAAACATTCGCAAAAATTTGGGGAGCCAGTGCCTTCAAAGGAGCTTTTGGTGAAACATTGACCGTGCCCAACATCAAAATGCACTTGGACAATAATATTGCTTGGTTGAAAGTATTGGGTGAACAGGCAGCAAATTTTCATCCAATACAAGGTTTGGTAATCACTGGATGGCAACGTTATGATCATTTAGCTACTTTGTGTGAATTATTACCGGTAAAACACGTCCCATTGTGGTAATCGTCTTGCATTACATTCACCCGTTTCTTTGCTTTTCAGTCTGGACTACCATCTTTGATTTTAAATTTATTGACCGCTAAAAATGGAAAATATGACCATAGAAAGTTGACGAAGAAATTCTATAATTTGTTACAATGCACCCAACACCAATTCGATGAACAAATTTTCACCCAAGATCCAAATTTTTTTCATGTGGCTAATTGTCATTTTCCCGGTTCCAATGTATTTCGTTTGATGGAAGAGTTTGAAAGTGTCAACAAGAAAGTTGATAGTTATCTTTATGATGTAACCATTCATAAAGCATGGCTAACTGATTACAATTTCAGGTAAAAGCTCATATTGAGCAGAAAATGTTGGAAAAATTATTAATTTTTCATTCTATATCCACCAGACACAACATAACCAATCCAATGAGGATCTATGAAGGCCTGAATGATTACAATGATGTTATGTATCAAGTTAGATCATTAATGAGACAAGCATTGAATGCTCTGCGTGAAGTATATGATGATTCAACTGTTTATGGTGAGTGGTATTCCATTTAATTGATTTCCTTAAACTGATTTCTTCATTATTCTAACAGAATGGATTGAACAGAAAGTCTATCCACAAATCATACGTTTGGAAAGCTTTTACAATGCAACCCTGAGATTGAAAAAATTAAGGGTTTGGCCTAAAAGACCAATCAAACCGTATAGCGATTTATTTCGCGTCTTGAATGATGAACATTTTGATTGATTTCATGTTTGCATCTTACTTAACGATAAACTAGTCGGACTTTGCATTTTTCCCTGTCTTTTTGGACGAAATTTTTGTGAGAGAAAATTATTTTTATTTTTTTTTCTTGTAAAATTTGTATAAAATCATTTGGATTATCTGATAGGTGTAAGTATTGTGCTTGGTGTGTGCTGTGTGCTGTGTTATTTTTTGTAATAATTTTTTTGCCGAAAAAAAATCTGTGATTTTTTTTTTGAAACGTAAATGTTTTTTTCAATTTTTGCGATAAATTTGATGTTTACATTCAATATGGTACTTTCTTTCCGTTTTGAAGGCAGCACAAGACTTTGAAATTTTTTCGATGATCAATAGGCAAATCGAACGCAGAATTTTTAGCGGCAAAATAAGCTGCTCCAATGGCACTGGTTTCAGTAACATACAGAATCATGATTCTTTTAGGAAAATCGCCTATCTCTGCCAAAAATGATTTCTCCAACAATGGCCAACTTTTGAACACGGATCCCACGCATATGATCGATGCTTGCTCGGAATCCTGGAATGTGAAAAAATCATTTACAATCAATCAAGGATCAAAAGATCAATTATTTATTTGGATTGCAATGGCATACGATTTTTGGCAACAGAGCTTTTGCGTGTTGAGCTAATACTTGGCCAGCTTCTTGAAATATTTTTTTTGATAATGGATCATTTTTCTCGGCTGCCACTACACAAAAAAAATTGATCAATAAATCACTACGATAAATAAATTGATTAATTACGTTTAGCTATGCGAGCACAAAGCATCGCTATGTTGGATTTATCGAATTCATGATAAAAAGGCTTTAGTAGGTCCAACAAATTGTCAATCTTCAGAGTCCAAGGCCAAACATGGGGAAAAAGTTTAAATTAAAAAAAGGTCGTGAAACAATTTTAGACAAAAAAAATGGGATAAATAAACCCAAGGATCTAACCTTGAAGTGATCAAACACTTCCTTTTTAGCTGCGGTTATGTCATATGGGCTGAGACGATAGTTTTCTTCATGTTCAATCAAATATCTAACTACTTTCAATGCAATCCAATATGCTGAACCTTCATCGCCGATTATATGGCCCCAGCCGCCGCAACGAAACGACGATCCATCCGGATAAATCAGCAAGCTATTGGAACCAGTGCCTAATTTAGGATTTTCGGTAAACTCGATCGATTAAACTACAGTCATGGAAACTAGAAACATGATGCTTTTTACCAGCAATCAAAACGATACCACCGCTGGGTGAACAAGTCAGAATACTGCCAACAGTATCAGAGGCGATGGCATAGTTTTCACTTAAATGTGGATAATTTGATTTCAACGATTCACAAAGTTCTTGATTTTCGTCTTCATTCTCACAACCACTCAAACATAGACCCTTTGGATTAATCAATAGTAAGAATGTTTGAAAAAATTGGATACAAAATTTGTGCTCTTACCAAACTTTGAAGTTTGGCAGTTCCGTTTGGATTCGACGATGGTTCGAGACGTTTCAAAGCTTTCATAGTCATTTTGTATATACGATCCATCCATTCTTGTTTGGTCATCAGCTTGATTGGGATCAGTTAAATGAGACAATTAATATGCAACAAAGAAGAAGGTGATTAAGAACCAACCATAATATTGGTAGATGGTTCGCTATCCAAACGAACCATTACATTTCCTGTTTCATCCATTAGGATAACCTTCGAGAAAGATGCCCCCCTTTTAAAACAATGAAAAAAATTGGAATTTTCGATTTGTGAAAAACATTCAAAATGGAATGTGATCGAATGATACCCCTCAATGCCAGCATATATCTTCGACATTTTCAATGATCGATTGATAAACTAATTGATTTGATTCGGTTCAATAATTTGTCGGTCAAGTTCGTGGGTATTTTCAAGTTTGTCCTGTAGAAATGATATTGAGAGAATGCATCCGATGATGTGATCAAATATCACGCACACACACTAGTGATACTTTGGTCCCAAAATCGCTTTGGATAATAGCAATTTCAATGTCGACGATACAACCTTTATCTTTTAATTTTCACAGTGTCAGATATTAATTTTGGCCAACCACGGATCAATACCTATTTTGTAATGCAAAGATAATATTGGTGGTGGTAATAAATTTTAGACCTACACTGCTTTATTAAGTTTATCATAAATCAATCAAAACAGCTAAGAATATAGTGCAACAAGTTGCCATTCAAACAACATCGTTTGAATAAAAAGAGAGAGAGAGGCAACAAGATGTTGGAAAGATCCAATTTAAATGCACTAATTTAGTGTCACTGTTTGAATCGAAAAACTAGTTTGAATTCAAGGTTAGAGACTGGAATTTTCGTCGAAATACCGAGGCGGATAGCGACTTTTTGCGTATAGCAGATGGTTCTAGGAACTGGAATTAAATTGAAACAAAAAATGCAACAAGTATTGACTTAATATAATCCGACAACTGATAGTGATCGTCCTGAGGTTGCCACTCATCAACATTGATTTGAATTTCATATTATAAAAACCCGTAGGCTTTCCCGCGAAAGGAGTATAGTTCTTCTTTCAATCGATCTTGTGATTTTGTTCCAATCGACAACACCAGATGGGGCACCAAAGAGGTTATTTCAAAAAAAATTATTCCAGGAAATAATTCAAAGGTCTTTTTTTGGATCCTGTTTCTGGGATCAATCGGGATGTACAAATGTGTTTGTGTTTACAATAAAGAAAAAAAATACATTTTGATAATCTTTTGATTTCGATAAAAAGATTTCTAATTTTTGCCAAAAGAAAAATTCCAATTTATCCAATTTTTTTTTCATTCATTCGCCGCTTCTTTCATTCATTCATGCTTGGTAGTCAAATTTGATTGACAATTATATTAAATGATATGTTGTTTATATTGGCGCTTTGGCTGAAACATTTTAGGCTGATGGTTGCGCCGATTTTGGCATCATACCCAAGAGGAAAAAGGAAAAAACATAATCAAAGAAGAAAAAAAATTCCCTGAAATTGGTGCCACTCAATTTCTCTCACTCTCTTTTGGTTGATATGTGAACGGAAGTTTCCAACTTCTTGGCTATTAATTTTTTTGCGAAAAAACCCAAATTATTTCTGCTTGAGTCGTCTTGCTTGTTAACTTCCTTTAAACCTTTCAATAACTAATCAAAACATATTCCCTACGAAAAACACATTCAGCTTTACCAACGGGGTCAAGACATTAGTCGTTTGAAATATCAGCATCACAACCATGGATTTTGACTTGAAACCCGATGATAAAAATACAAATGATCAAATTGCCAATCGAGACATACAACACACTTGGTCTTCAATAACAAACCAAGGTTTTTTTTGGAGCTCGGAAGTTATCATTAAATAGCAGCAGACCTTTCGTTTCCGAGAAAAAAAGAAATGTATCGATTCAGCTGTTTTTAAAAAAGATTTTTTTTTATCACCACCATACTTATGATTAGACCCTTCAATGAAAAACCTATTCCATTTCCAGTCTCAGTACATGGGTTAAACGCGTAAGGAATATTTTTCGAAAAATCAAAAATGAAATCGTTCATTTAATTTGCTTGTGAATTTTTCAATTATTGTTATGCAGAAAAGGGGGCTGGAAATGTAAAATTTCAGCCCATAATCTCAATGCTTCGACTGTTATTGGGAATGCACGTATTGTTGATGCACATCAATTGTTGTTTGAATCTCCACCCAAGTAAGGCATTAAGTGCATGCTAGTGTTTGTGTGACAGCGCTATAACATGCGTACCAGAGTTTATTTTGAACACGCCTTTTTTCAAAATAATCTGCTTCTTCACATTGGCCACAATGATTCATTGAATTTGCAAGATTGGTCTTAATTCTAGCCATAATTGAACTTCGACCTTGTTACGACGATGGCAATAAGATTGAATCAAGAGGACCCAACAAAACAAAGAAAACAACAGATAAGCCAAAAAACAGTGGAAAATTTAAAAAAATATCGACTGTCGTTTTCGATTTCTCGGAAATTTTCATCATATACAAAAAAAAAATACATTCCGAACATCCTATAACTAAGCACACATACACACAAATGCATTATAATGGAAAACAAGCTACAATAACAACCGATAATTAATCAAAGCCCAATATGAAAAACAATAATGATGGAAAATATCTAGCTCAGCCCCGCACACACCTATCTTATAACTCCTATTATACGATTTCCTTCAGCTATCTCTGTTTGTGCATCTGGTTCTGGCTTTTGAAAATGCATTATATCACATGGCCACTGTTGCTTTTGTGATGCCTGCATCATATACCCTCTATACCCGAGCATAATAATTTTGAAACATGATCACGAACACATGACGCACCGAAACTCAAAATGAGAAATAAAGAAAATTATAGAAAATGTAATCAAGAAAAATGCAGTAATTTAATGCAAAAGCACTAAACTAAATCAAAGGAATGTTAAGGAAAAAAACAAGAACGGAATGAAACCCAAGTTTCTTGGATTTTTGGATTCTGGATACAAACCAAGAAACATTTTTTCTATATGATTTTTGTTTTTCATCAAAATCGATCAAATAAGTTATTAAATCCGAATAGGGAAAATGAATGTTGTGTAATTCTGAAAAAAAAGACCAAACCGACCAATCCAATATCAACATAGAAAATTGATCAGGTGAAATGGCCAGTGTTAGCACTAGAATCGTTACCCTTCAATCTTTCAATTTCTATTCTTTCTAGGAGAAATCTGAAATGAATTGAGAATCGAAAAATCAAGGGAATAAAATAATTGTTTTAAATTAAAAATATTCTTTTCATTGAATTGATTATAAATGTTGGATTTATAAATTTATTTTTCTAAATGGTTTTGAATACGATACGATTTTGTGCTTAGCAAACAACAGAATGACGGTGACCTATATTATTTTTTATCATCAAAAGTTGATTGCAACTGTGATCATGTTAATGCCAGAGAATCTGGAATAGAGTTACTTCTATTTTGGTTCCTCTTTCCTCTCAAGGGAAGCAAAATTATAGATAAGAAAAATATTTACTATGCTCGATGAAGTATTGCCCCGATTTCGGGCATAGATCCAATGCTAGCCCTAGAACTGTATCTGTTTTAGTCATGTTCCATTCCGGGAGAAGATAATTGAATTTAAAAAGGTATAATACAATGATAGAAGTTGTCAGAGTTTTTTCCTGAATGTGCATGAACTAATTTCATTCACCAAGTTTTGCCATTGGATGGATAATTTTTCTAGGTTCTTGTATTCTGGTAAAAATGAAATGAAAATTGAAACCAATCGAATTGTTGATTTCAAGCATAAGTGGAGAATAAAAAGGAAATCTTTGGGCCTGACCCTTAAAGTCGAGCTAACTTTTTTGGTTCACTGTGGCCATTCGACTGGCTGCATCAATTTGCCGAAACCGATTCGGGAACTGTTGGAACAAAACGAACGAATAAAATTCGCTGTTCTCTTTAGTTCCAGCTGTCTTGGGGGAAAACACACAACTGGCTTTATTACATCAAAGACCTTGTTTATAATAAAAACCATTTTGCCAGATTCCAATGCATTTTATTTTTATTCAAATAACAAGAAAAAAATGATTATTTCAGCCTACACACACCCACACACCCACACTCTAGGATTGTGATTAATCATATTGTTGAAACAATTTTTTCCATTGGAATTCGTTTAGTTAGAATCCATGGAATGATTCCACAATGAAATGGATTGTTTTCTCCGGGATTTTTATATTTATGTTTGTGACCAGAAAAAAACTGTTGTGACGTTCTATGTATTTTGTGAGCGAAGAATGTATTTGGCTGTGGTCCATGTTTTATTTATAAATCGAGCATATTCTGAGAATAAATATGTATGCTGAAGCGATTTCAGACAATGATATCGCAAGCATCACAAGATACCGAAAGATAATGAGAGGACAACAAACCTTGCAAAAAGATAAAAATGATAGAAACAATGTCCCAACAAGCCATATCAAGTATTCTTTCAGACAATAAAATAAGTTGAATAGAAAAAAACTAGAAATTGATACCCATATGATTAGCCATTTTATATGTTTTCTCCGGTAATCAATAATTCAATGAGCTTCACAATGATTATTCGAAGAACATTTGTGTTTCGGGTATTTCATTCCCCTAAAACACCATTTTTTAGTGGCCATTTTCTTTTACTGTAATTCTAAAAAAATAAACCTCGATCTGACCGATCGAAAACTCGAATTGCACAGTCGAGAATAGCTATTCTGATCCAGAATTAATGAATACTCAGCGTTTTTGCGTCGGAAACAAGCTCATTTTGGACACAAATACCCACACCCATACCTATACACAGTTGGGAACTTGATCAAAGGCCTTGATCTCAATCATGGATTTTTTTTTTCGTTAGCCTTCGATGGTCTTGTTGTTCATTTTGGGTTTTGGCCATTTTTGTTAGATAAATTATTTTCAGTGTCACTGTAAATGTTTGATTGACATACAACTTTATTGGCAGGAAAGAAGAAATGGCAACATCGCAACCGTTATGGACTGATAAATTGCAGTTTTTATGGGTGACTTAGAGAATATAAAAAAAAACAGAGAATGATAAAGAAATTTGAATCCATAAGACTTGGAAAACTTAAATCGATGTTCGCTATAATAAGCTTGGTCGATTTGTTTCCAGTCCGGTTTTACTTTCTTTTTTCATTCTTCAACAGGTCGTTTTTGCAAGGGAATTTGAGTTTATCCCGAAATCTGGATTTTCATATCGATAGAATCAAATAAGATACTGTAAGCGACAAATGAATGGATCGGACAAATTTTTCAGAACCGTTCAAATGTTTTGCATCTTAACACAGACCAAAGTTTGTGTTCTTGGCAAACCACCAAAAAAATACAAATAGACATTATTGTTGAATTTTGAGCACACACTTGAAACATGTGCCTCAACGAAAAAAGGTACATTCAAGATAAACCATTTAACACTGGTTTTTACGGTAATGTATGTGAGAATCTAGTTGAATTTTCGAAATCGTGTGAAAAACATTCATTAGATTCATTTGTACCCTAAATGAATGAAACTGATTGCGCCAGAATGGATGGGTGCAGTTTCGCAAGTCCGAAATACTTCAAAATATTTCTGAAAACAAATTTTAGGTCCTTGTTTTTCAAATAAAAACATAATCATCATCATTATCATTGTGAAAAATTCAAAAAAGGACCTTAAAATTCTTTCTTTTCGAATGTAGGGCGGAATTTTTTTTTACAGAATTTCGTTTTTTTCTCTCCCACACACTCGTACACATGCACTGTATAAATAAAGATTTTTTGAACCAAATTTGCGTCAGAAATAACCAAACTCTACAATAGAGGAAAATAAATGAATTATTTTCCGAATCAGAGCACATGATTACGGTAATAATGATACAATAAAGCATTCCTCTTGTATCTCTTGTTCAGAGAGAAATACGCTGATATCCGGGCACCATTGGCCGGAAATTCATCTCTAATTTTCCTATAAAAAAATACATTCATGCAGGTCCTCGGGGCATTTTCTGACAGTGGGATTCCTTTCCAATTAAACATTCTAAAGGATTGATGAATCTTGGCAAAAACATCAGAAAAAATTAGCACAAAAATGATAATCTTCCTATACTAAACGGAATCACATGTAAGATTCCTCAAGACAAATATTGCTGGTTAGGTCAAGCTTGAAAATAATCAACATTAATATTCTTTATGGTAGTAAACTAATAAAAAAATCACATTAATTTTTATTCTTATGAAAATTAGCCTGGTTGGTCTTTACAACATGTCATTCTGCAAGATGACGAACTTGCGACAAATATTTGACGCGTTCCAAATTATTGTTTCCCAAACAATATCCTTTATAATTTCCATTTGTAGCGTGAATCTAATTAAATAAAACACTAAGCTTCGGGAAAAGAAACGACATACTATCATACAAGGTTCCAGAAACTTGAAAAATATATTTTTTTAAATTGTAGCATAATTATATTTGCAAAGAGTAATTCCGATGAAATCATCAACATAGTGGTTCAGAAGCATTTTGGTTTCAACAAACCAAGATTCTGAGATAATGATTCCATATTATTGTTATATATCCTTTGATCTGTTTGATGCCAAATTTCTGGCGTATACACTGCAAGTTAGCCTGAATCGTTTGTGTTTCATTGCCCAGCTAGAGGCGTGACGACAGTTTTTTCTTAAGTTTCTCCAGTTTTTTTAATTTGGGAAGTCAATCCCACTTTTTTATTTTTAACTCAAATACCAAGCCAACAGTCATTGATCACCACCCTTTTTTTAAAAAAAGAGGCATTCTCATTAGCTATTTTTGTTTGAGAGGCAAAGTTGATCGGAACGATGTCGATTTCAATCAACCAATCAGAGAGACGAGCCTCATACGTGATGTTGGTAATGAAGCCAATCTAGTCTAGTAACAATGAATGTATGACAAACAAACACTACACTATAATAATAAAACAAGACTTGGAGCTTGCAATTGCAAGAGGAGGTCACTATATTTGGGCAAAACAAAAAATTTATGACGAAGAGCTGGAAAAAACTTGCTTGTACTGTTTTAAGATCTTTATGTACGGTTGTCAGAAGGCAAATCTTGGGTCATGTCTTCAGGGCAGCAGCAAAGGCCAAATGATCACCAAAGCGATAGATACACTTTCGGGAAAAGTTAGGCCAAGGACCATCGAAAACAAAAAACAAAAACAAGCATGTATAGCGAGTATATTTTTACCTTAGAATTCACCAACAACACGAATGTTGGATGGAATCGGATCCAAAACGAATCCATCGGAACTACTTTGGAAGATAACTGATGGTTTTTTTTATTTAGTGTTGTTTTGAGTGTTCGTGTATGTGTGTGTGTTTGTGGGTGTATTGGTGAATTATACATGAATATTTGTTAAAAGCTTGTCGACCGACAAAAAGCACTAAACACGAATTCCTATCATTTCGGTTCATTAGACAGAAGCGGTATTTTATCCAGAGATATTTGGTAATGGATTTTTTCGACTGATAACAAGGTGAAGAAAACAACATTTTTTGCCGCAAAAACAATTTTTAAAAACAATGCTAATAATAATAATAATAAGGTTAGGATACTGGCATCAATCAATGCGAGGGAACGTTTTCGGGTACAATTTGTGCAGGATCCTTGCTCTATCTTTTTCCCTATCTGTGTGCCCGAATATTTCCGATCAATTCAAACGCTATTCACGTCTTTATTAAATTTTCCCAAGATTTCGATAAATCAATTAAAGGCAACAATAAATTGGAAATCGTAATTTTTTTTCCGTCTGCAACTTAAGCGATTATAACATTGTCTTATGAGCGATCAATCTTTTGGATTGGGAGCTTTGAAAACAAAAATAATCATCACCAAAACGACCACCAAATTTATATCATCGAGCAACACCGACGCCAACAACACACACTAAATAAATTGACAGATATGATGATGGTCGGCCGCGGTCCTATATCTGTGGCTTTTGTGTCGATCGATGGTACTTGTGCATGCTATCCTGTATACCACAAAAAACCAATCCCCAAACTTACATGTACAACAAGTGTATGTGTTTGAGTTTGGCTGAATCCGAATTATCTCTGTCAACAACAACACAATTTCTTTCCCTCAGAAACAAATATTGTATCATGTATGAATTTTTATTGAAATGATCGGAAAAAACTACCATTGATATAGACCATCGAAAAAAAATTGATTTGATTCGGTTTTGATTTCAATTTTGGCCACCCATCCAGTTACCAGGGCCATTCATTTCGGTGCGTTCGTAATGATTGGGTGGATGGGTTGTTGATTCTTTGGAAATTAGCCTCACACAATGTTAACAAGTGGCGAAAAAAATCCGAAAGATTTGATTCGAAGATTTGCCAAAAAGGATAAAATATGAATTCACCAATTGTTGCACATCTATATCTTATTATTTCGTCAATCTAAAATCACCAAACATAATTGTTTGATGGTTGTTGTTCGTTCAAAAGTTAAAACATTCACATTATGAATTCGCAAAAGAAGAAGCTTTTCGTTTAAGACGCGAACAACTTCTTGTTGGTGCTGTACCAAAAAATCCAATCCAATCCAATCCAATCCAAACCAATCATCATCACTAGGATCATTCATTGTCCATGCACACACTGAGCGCATCACTTCAACGATCACGACTCTAGCGGTTGGGCAATGATCCAATTAATTGATTTAATTGTATTTGGATTTTTCATGTCTTGATTCGCATACATTATTAATTATTTATAATTTGCTTGTTAAACATATTATATATATGGCTGTTGATGGCCCAGAAAAAAAATTGTCTGGATTTTTTCCCGTTCCTGATCGATCAGCTAAATTATTATGTGACCATCATCATCATACATAATTAACAAATTGTGAATGTCGATGTAGACCGGTTTAATTTCATGAAATTGATTTCATAGTGAATCAACTGTTTTCACTTCGAGAAGCTTGAAATTTTAAAAAAAATGTCCGCATTATTGTTATTGGTGAATTGGTTCTATCAATTCATTTATGCACATTTGTTCGTACATTTATTTCAATATTTGCATAAAATTCTGTTTCCGGCCACCATTTCTTCGGCAAACAATAGCCACAACCACCCTGTCAGCTCCTCCATAGAATCGTCAAGGTATGTGTGCATTTGTGCATGTGTGTGTGTTCGGCGTGTGTCCGCAACTTCGGGAATGAATTCTCATTTAGGAATAAATTTTCCATTTTCCACTTAGATATGAGAACATCATTTCATTAACATGTTCCTATGCATGGCAAGTGATGACCAAAAACATTGATGTTGATTATCCAAATGTTAAAAGAAAAGTTTTAAATTCGACATTGGTTATGAAGACCATTGAAAAGATATCGCAAAATGAATATAATTTATTGTTGAACAAATCGGATAATGTTGCGGTGAATGATCGCCAAAATCAACAGCCGACCAAAAATGTGATAGAAACATCATCGGACCGGAACAACCAACAACAAGATAGACTGAGGAAATTGATTAGAAAAAATCAACAAAGAGCTTTAGAACATTTCATGCAAATGCAATCCAGTATATCATCTTCATTGTTACGTATTGCCAGTTGGATATTGTACCGTTTATTATCGCGAATTTTCACCAGCATACAATTCAACAAAGTACAGATTGGTCGTATTCGTGATAGAATTAAACAGATCAATAGTGATGGTTCCTCGTCAAACATTGCCCCTGTTCCAACATTATATCTTCCTGTGTATAAATCACATTTAGATTCAATACTTATCTCATTCATACTGTCAATGAATAATCTAAGTCCTCCATTAGTGGCCATCGACGAACATCTCTCTGTGCCATTCTTTGGCAATCTGATGCGTGGTCTTGGAGCATTTTTTCTGAAATCTAACCAAAATGATAGCGCCGACCAAAAGAATGATACAGATGATTTGCAAATTTACAATGCAGTTCTACGTTCCTATATAATTGAAAATCTTTCCGTTGGTAATTCTCTGGAACTGTTTCTCGTGGACCCAAACGACAATTCAAATGGCAAAAGTTTGGCCGCGGTTCCCAAAGAGAATCACCTATTGTCCATTGTGATGGATGCATTAGCTGATGGTAGGATATTTTACAGCAAACAAACAATGATGATTTACACAAAACGGTTTTTAGAAATATAATTTTTGGATTTGTTACCGTTAGGTTCTGTGCAACAAGTGAATGTGGTTCCTGTGTCGATTTCCTATGAAAAATCCGTTGATGATCCACTTTTAACAGCATCTAATGGTTTGGTGGTCACCGATAACAGCAAAAACAGAAACCGGAAACCCGCAAAACCGGAAACGTTTGTTTCAACTTTCAAAATAATATGGTCTACATTGCGATCCAATTATGGTACAGTTCGAGTAGATTTCGGCAAGCCATTCCTTTTGAAAGATTACGTAAATCAGATTTTTAGTCAAAAAGAATTGTTTGAACATTGTCAAACAACATTATTTGATGATGAAATTAATGATGGTAATAAACGATTGAATGTTAATGGGAATCCAAACAACGAAAAGCAATGTTTGGAAACATTAGGACATTCAATTAAAAAAAACAACGACTGCGATTCCCAATTGGTTGCTGAGAAAAATTGCGTGGCCTGTGGTTATAATTTTGTCCCAAAAAAGGCATCCTTCTCTTCTTTAAATGCAAATACCTGCGGTAAGTTTGAGTCTATTCAGTCTATAGTCGATTTTATCTTAAACTAGTTCCAAATTTAATTTTTTCTCCCTATTTTTTGGCATTTCCTTCCGATACTCTGACCATTTCCTTCCGATCAATTTTGGAAATAGGGAAATTCAGCAATGGTTTAACCAGAATTTCAAAGTACAATGATGATGGCTCGCCATCAACGAATGCTAAAGCAGGTAAAGACACCACAAAAGAGGATCGCATGGAAAATTTTGACGAAGGTGACGGCGGTAGTATTGTTCGCAAGCCAGAATCGGACCAGTTTGATAAATTGAAACAGATTTGCATCGATTTATTGGTGAAACATGTACGCTCAGATGTGGATCGCGATTCAGCATTGATGTCCACACATCTTGTTTCTTTTATATTATTAAACAAATATCGTAAAAAGGGAACAACTATTGATCAATTATCGGTGGACATCGATTGGCTAAGGCAAACAATCTGCCGGGATAAACAGCTAAATTTGAGCACCTTGGGTGATAGCCACAGCTTAATACGTCAGGCGATCGATTTGATGGGACAAAAGTTGATCATCACCGAAAACGTACGCTTGAAATGGTCTTCCTGGAACAATGGCAGTTCACATAATAATTATAATAATGATAGTCGTTGGTCGAACAATCAGTTTAATGATGCGCAATCAAACGGTGGTTACTTTTCGTTGACAAACAGTGGACAGAAAAATACACGAAACTCTCAACAAGATTTATCCTCACAGCAAAGATATCCCAATAAAAACTCCGCCAGAATCGAGATCATCTATCTGAAGCCGGCAAACAATTCCAATAGTATACTTTGTATGCAACAATATTCTAATAAATGTGCAAAACTATTCAAATACGAATCAGTTATAGGTATGTTTCAAGTTTGGTCAATTTTTTTGACCAATCCTACAATGGTTGTTCAAAAAACGAATATTAATTCTTTTATTTAGCCATGTCTTTATTTTCATTTGTCAACACGGAACTATCGGCGCTCATTTACGATCCATCTACATTTGTTTCGAATCTCTCCATCAACAAGAATGAATTTTTGCAACGTTGTAGAAGGATTTGTTCGATACTTCAACATGAAATTATTTTCACAAAGGTAAGGGATTGACAGGAAGCATAGCATTTTGTTTATGTTAGATCGAAAATCCGGAAAGAGATTGAAGATGCTGATCCTCTTTGATTGCCGACCAAATTTTAATCCCTTCGATATTTGTTTTTTTCTCCTTTTGTTGCTGCCGCAGAGCTGCCAATCATGGGATCAAATGTTGGAACAAACATTTGAAAATTCCTTCGTCAAACAAGATGTTTTCGTGCTGAATCCAAACAAGCCAACTGGTATTACATTGCCCATGTCGGACGTCAATCATAGCCAATACCATCACCATAATCATTCGAAAGCAATCGATTCAAACCATTACCAAAATCAAAAATTTAATTCAACAATGATTCGCAACCGAAGACGATCATCCCCCGCACATCGCAAAAGATGTATTTTGAAACCAATGGAGGGAAGCCTCCAAAATGAATGTATTTTAGAGGTGGATGAAAACGATTTAGACAATTTAGATGATGATGAACAGAATACATCTCCAAATGAGTTCTATATCCGGTTGACGGAGAAAAACAAGCAACTATTAGCATTATATTTTTCGATCTTGGAGCCCTACATGCAAGCTTATTTTATGATTGGGCAGAAATTATCAGAGACCGTGGCCGATCATAATCATAGAATCATTGATCACCAATCAACTATTGATACTGATTCAGAATTGTTAGCATCAAAACTCCAAATAGCTATTATGAATGAAAAATCATTTTTAGATCAAATGATACGAATGAGTTTGACGATGGCCAACAATGGATTTATCCGTTATGGTATGTTTAGTTTGTCCGCTTGCCTAGCCTGCTTAGTTCTTAATAGGCAATGATTTTTTAATGATTCGTTCATTTAATTCAATGTCCTTATTCATTATTATTCTGCGCCATGCTAAGCTTGCTTAGGTTCCAGCGAAACACCAATACCAAGCAGATTATCGAAAGTTTATTCTGCGTTTGTCCGTATTTCCTTGTTTGAATGTCACAACATCTGTCCAAATGCATTGTGTCCGGTAGTCGATGATTTTGCAACAGAGAATGGATAGTAAAATGCATTACATTAAAACCTAGTATAGATCAAGACTAGAATGGTTCCAATGAGAGTCTTAGCAATAGAAGATTAATTCAGTCAAGTCTTTTTCCTTTTTTTTGTTTTTTTTCTTCTCTGGTCCACTAAGATTACTATTGAACGAATCATCTATCTAATCATCTATTGTTAAATCAATGCGTGAAAAACAGCAATAATGAATAACATTTATTTTCATTGCAATTTGGACCGAAACAAAACAAATATTCCTCGCTTGATTCCCTTCCCGGGCATCTTATTTTTGGTCTGGTTGTCTTCGATGTTGTCGATTATTGAATCTATTATAGAGTCTACTAGTTTATCCTAATTTCGGCATTGTAGCTGCACTTGTTTGTCGATGAAATAGTGTATTTTTATATATCTAGGCCAGGGCTTCTTAAACTGTGGGTCGCGACCCCAAATGTGGTCGCGTGGCAAAATTTTTCTGTACTTCTGCCATTCAAAAAAATGGCATTTTATCATAATGGAGTCGCGAATGAAAAAAGTTCAAGATGCCCTGATCTAGGCACTTTGGATGGGTCTTGATGTATGCGATTCCTATGCATCACGCGTGATTCAGGATATAAATGTTATTCCATTAGTTCTCTTGTACCCGCAGACACTTCATGAAATGGCTTAATAGGGATGATTTAAGCTATCAATATTATTCTGATGGGAAGCTATAAATCGGAAAAAAAGTCTCCCAATAGAGTAGGAATAATTTTGGGGCCAACTGTTTCGCATGCTAATGTTAAATTATTCATGTTTTTTTGCAAAATATCATTTTATCCTAAGATGATAGCTTCATTGATGTTCCATATCCTTATCTTTTTTCACACCGGATACATTTAATTTTTTTTTTTGGGGGGGGGGTTTCGTTAACTTACAGAATCAACAT
>JAOZJS010000027.1:0-166611 GCA_025882695.1 Amerodectes protonotaria | reverse complement strand
TACTTCTGCCATTCAAAAAAAATGGCATTTCATCACAAGGGGGTCGCGATGGAAAAAGTTTGAGAAGCCCTGGACTAGACCATTTTTTACTCAAACTATTCCCGAAAGTTTGATCGCGATCTTCGATTGTTCTTCGAAGCAATTTCAAATACAAAATGTAATTGCGATTTCAAATGATTGGTCCGATGATCCACCAGTGACCAGTATTTTGCAGATTGTAGTCTGATTGATATACTTTGCCAGAGTGCAGATATTTTGATACATCCAAATTCAAAATTTCATTGTCAACCTATATTTGCTATATTTGCCAAAAGCTTCTTTTCTTAACCAATTGATCCCTATTTATCAATTCACTTTTCTAAACGGCAAAACGGCCAATCATTAGTAAGAGGATGAGGAAAATCAATCAGAATAGCCTCAAACGAATTAATCTGTTCGGTTCACGGTTCATGGATTAACGGGAGATTGTTACATCTCATTTATAAAGCCTACGACTATGATTCCCGAGCAGATTCTCAAACAAATCTTGGCATCATCAGGGCTTTATTACATTATGGCACAGCCTATTATTGTTGCCAGAATAGCTATTTATAACTCGCTTATTATAATCACCATCTACGGCTCTACTCTTGTTAGGCTGGATAATGTTGGATGAATGCTTGCAATCCTGTCAATGGTTTGCTCTCTGCCAAAAAGCCAAAATTCAACACAAATGCTTGATTCTGTTGGCAACTCACTCCATCAGCTAACTGATTGCAGTCATTCGGTGGCATTCACAAGAGTCATCCGTTGAGAATATCCACAGAATAGTTTCAAACCTATTCTTTCCAATTATTTGATCATTCATTCATCGGTCCACTTTGCCCAAAAAAACATTTTTTTTTTGATACAAACATGAGTATTTCAGCCCACGGAGGTGGCCTTGTCAATGGCATCGCCGGAATGGAAAATAAATTTACCGTATTCACATCGGGTAAACCAGTTTCCGGTTTAACTGTTGCTTTCGAAGGTAAACCCAATCAATATCTATATAAATAAAAAAGAAAATCTATCCACCATTCAAAATGATGGTCTGTGAGCTAATCCCCTAGGTCCGACCAAGCCTGAAATCAACTTCAACAGTAGCAAAGATGGTTCAGTGGATGTGGGCTACATCCCAAAAGCCGGTGGCCAATACAAGATTCACATCAAATACGAAGGCAAAGAGATCGTTGGTTCACCCTTCAAATGCAACATCTCTGGTGATGAAGCCACTCATCGAAAATTGGTGGAAAAAGTAAAGGTGGATGGACCCAATATCAAAGCTGGAAAAGTTAACCAGGATAATCAGCTAACAATCGATTGTAAAGAAGCTGGAATCACCGGCGGCATCAGTTTTGCAATGGAGGGTCCGGCCAAAGTTGAAGTCAGCTTCCGAAACAACAATGATGGCACCATCACCGTCATTTACAAGCCGCCTGTTCCCGGTGATTACAAACTCCATTTGAAATTCAACGATATCCATTTGCCTGGAAGTCCATTTCCGATAACTGTTACTGCTTGAGCTGTTTGATGAATGAATGATTGATTGATTGATTGATTGATTGATTGATTGATTATAGAGATACACTGCTCAATAAACAAAAACAAAACTCCGCCAAATTCAACATTTCAAATACCATTCAATCATAATCTAACTGCATGAAGCCAAGCGCTCCCCAAAACTAGACAGTTGCTCAACTTTTCAAACATGATAATTCTGAAAATCTCAATCTATCATTATCGGCATATCCGAATAACCGAAACCAATATCGATTTCCAATCCATATCTGTTGATCAATTAAAAGAAAAAGCTACCGGATTCAAAATGTCCTAGTTGTCCTAGTAATATGTTTCGTTTGTCGCCAAAAGATGGCGCTAGTGTTGCTATATAATAGAATTCAATCCATTTGGAACACTTGATTCTTGGACCGTTCCGCTATGCTTCGTATGTGGTAGTGGTCCGACTCCGTTACGATTCCAGAGAATCATGATACTCTGGTTTGAGTTTTGGGACTGATTTGTTTACTTGAAAACTTGAAACATCGATTCCAAATTGAATGTTGACCCGGTTACTTGAGGCCCATCTAATCAGTTTTCTGTGAGGCAATGTCCTCAGTGCAAGTGTTGTTGCAACAACTATGGACCAACATGAACCACACCTTCTATCGACGAACAGCGTCGCAGCTGCCCCCCATTTTATACTATTTGATCAGCCCGGTAGCCAACCTATACTTTTATTATCACTATTTTGACGATTTTTCAGGTTGGTCACATGCCGAAAACCGTTTTCCCAAATAAAATAAAATAACTATGCTTCATTTGCCACCACGCAGATGCTAAGCTGCGACAATGGCCACTTATGGGCTCAATCCTTTGGCCTAGCATGATTGTCAGCATTTATCTGCTGGTTGTATACCATGGATATAATTGGCTCAAGAACGGCGAAAACGAATCATCACCCATACAGCGATCAGTGTTGAAAGCTTGGTCACATCAGCAAAACTCTGTCCATGGTCAGAAGACACATATTGGCCACCATCACCACCATCATGGCAAATCACATCGCAAGGAAATGTCTCTGGCTCAACGGCCTCTTTTCTCAATGTTGGTGGTGGCTTATAATGCCGGTATGGCCGCTTTAAATGCTTGGATAGCATTTGAAGTAGGTGTTTATCAAACATTTTTTTTCAGGTTTGAAAAATTGCACTAAATCAATACACTTGCAACTTGATTACAGTTATTGTATTGTGCTTGGAAATCCAAATACAATTTTCTCTGCCAACTGGTCTACACGGGCACCGATGATCCATACGAGAATCGAGTAAGTTCACAGCGGTAATTATTGGCTCGATAATAATAATAATAATAATAATAATGATACTTGTACAGATCGCACGAGCCATTTGGTGGTACTTTGCCTCCAAAGGTATTGAATTGTTGGACACGATGCTGATTTTGATAAAACGCAAGATAAATCAATTGACATTTTTGCATATCTATCACCATTCCACAATGTTTCTGGTGTGGTGGGTGGGCGCCAAGTTCGTGCCTGGAGGATCGGCAGTGACCGGTGCATTGGTCAATTGCATAGTTCATGTTCTAATGTACAGCTATTACGCCTTAGCCTCGTTGGGGCCACGGCTGCATCCATACTTGTGGTGGAAAAAGTATCTAACAATCATTCAATTGGTCAGTATAACTATTAAATCGATCATAGCTGACCAATATTCTCAACCAACATCTTCTTCACTCAGATACAATTCACTTTGGGCGTAACTTTGGGCCTGAACTCCATCCTGACCGGATGTCCGTTTACTCGTTGGATGCAGTACGTTTTTGTTTGCTACGCATTCTCCTTCCTAATACTGTTTGGCAATTTTTATCGAAAAACCTACAATCAATCATTGGCATCATTCAATCGAAATGGAGAGCCGCCCAACCAACCAAACAAAATCGATAGGTCAATAATCAATAATCAATTGCAATCATCCAATCTAGAAACATCAAACACTTTACACAGACGGAATCCAAAAAAAATCAAACCATCCCAGCGCAAAAATCGACAATCTAATTCTAATAATGATCCAAACCATTTTTGAATCCATTTGGTGGCTCCATCCAGTGGGATACTGTGACAATTCCAAAGGATCGTTCGATGTTCGATGTTCGATGTTCGATGTTCGATGTTCGATGTTCGATGTTCGGTGTTCGGTGTTCGGACCGGATAGGGCCGTTAGCCAAATCATTACATAGTCCCTTTATTCATTGTAATGGAAATCATTTCTTATATTAAACTAAAATGAACTGAAATTCAAACTCTACTCTCCTGTTCCAGTCTAGTCATTTCATGTTCTATTCTTATGCTGCTCTTTTTTTTGTCATAATGGATAATTTCATGAGGGATAATGATGATGCCATCAAGTCCCGTGAGAAAAGAATCGATTCGATTCTTGCCAGAGAGCATCATCATACATTATCCAGTAGTATAGTTTTGGTTAGTCGCAGAAAGACCAATCTTATGGACCAGATCTGAAGATGCAGATACGTTGGACAAACTAGTCTGCGCTGCGTACGATGGCTCGGTGACAATAGGTAATTGGAGTTTGCATCGCATCGATGACTGAAACGATTCGTTGAGCACGGTTGGCCAGCTAGCTAGTGAGCATTAAGTGATGATGGACCATTTCCATGATGGCATTTCATCTCTACAACATCATCTAATTAAACATAACTAGTTGACTGACTTGAAAAGTTCATCTCATAACTTTTCTTACTTCTCTCTCTTTCTCGCTTTGGCCGAGGTATTTTTTCTCCGAGCATCTTCGGAGCGTAACCAGCACCAGCAGCAGCAGCAACAGCAACAGCAATATTAGACCAAAAGACAGGTACACTAGCTAGCCGTTGATAGACAGAGAGATGTTATTTTGTCACAACAATATTTGTCCAAACATCTGTGTGATGGTTCAAGGATTGCATTAATTGGCTTTGGTGGCTCCAAGTCGATTGTCGGCATCTGTCTAACCTTTCTGCCATCTTTCTCATCATCCTGTCTGTCCAACCGACCAACAATCCCAAGATTCATTCCCTATTGGTGGAAAACAATCTCGATCAGGAAGCCCAATGGCATTTTTTTGACGGAAATCAAATCTATCCAAAGCTAGAATGGATCAATACACAAATATTTAGATGGGCAAATAATTTTAATCACAATCACTAGATGCAGGCCGTTGACATTCCTACAATCTGGACTAGATCTTGCGGACCACCATTCCATGGTGAGTGAAAGCGGTCTTGAAAGCGATGTGCTTTGAATTAAATATCAAGTTGATGACCAACAAAACAAAAGAAAATGATGGCAACTAGCCACTGGCCATTCAAATCAAACTGTTTCAATTCTACACTAACGCTGCTCAACCATCGAATGATAATCTTAATGAGCGACATGAGAATATATATTACGCGAATCATCTAAATCGGTGATGGATCAATATCAATATCAATTTCAATCAATTCCTCAAATTCCTTGCCGCTTGAACTGGCCATGCACAATCATAATTCACAATTGTGCTAATCACCACCATTCTCAAACTCTGGCAGATTATCGCCTTGACCTGCTATTGCTCTCTTATTGTTGTCTTTGCTCTGGCTCAATGGGCCGCTTAGTGAATAATGAATCGAGTGTTACAAGCACTCAGTGAAGATAATAACCATCATCCGCATCGTTCAATCTGTCAATGGATCATTCCTGGATTGTTTCCAAGTCAATGTCGAATATTCTAATTATGCAAATCAGACAAGTTTCTGGAACGTGATCGCTTCGCCACTTCTTTCTTGCTTAATATTGCACAAATAACATAGTTGCCCACACACACACACACTATGTGGTATGGCACAAAATAATTAGCCATCAAGTAGCTCACTGTCGTAATCAAAGAACCTTTGATGTCCACTGGCAACAAGTTGACATCAGTGATCAGTGACAAAAAAAACCGGCGCACGAGTTCTCATCTCAATTGTGGTTGCAAAACCATCAAAGCTGAATAAGAAACAAAACACAAAACAAAACAAAGATTCGCAAACTTATTTGATGCGCATCCCTTCCCAAGCTAAGAATCAAGAACTGACAGAAAATGGAAGAAAATAAGCAAAATAAGCAAAATGAAAATTACATGAATCAGGTACATCCAGTGGTAGCTGAAGCGGAACCATAATGATGAGACCAAATGACTGTCACTGATACGCAGAATGGTTAACTGGACCAAAAGCCAACAAGTTTGCCAATTCTGACCGTTCTCACATTTGTTCAATTCAATGTTCATATTGATTTGAATGCGCTATCAGCGTTGCTCCGCCAAAACTATCATCGCCCACTGTTAGCACTGCTGCATCATTAGCTTGGTGATGATGGCCGAATCCAATCATTGGGATGGTGAAGATCCAAGTACTGAAATGTACCATAATGTAGCTTATAAATAATCATGCTACTGATGCTAAATAATCATAATCAGCTCGGTTGAACGATTTTACCGACCTTAGATGACCTCGGTGCGCATTCGACCAAACAAATCATCATCATCATCATCATCATCACCAACATCTTTGCTGCTGGCAAGAAAACCCTCGATTCTAAACCCTTATTTTTTTTGTATGGAAAGTTCAGTTCAGTTCAGTTCAATTGAGTGTATGTTAAGACAAAAAGACCATCTTTCATGAAATTATAACATCACCAACAAAAGGAGATATTCATATGGCTTGCTTCAAGCCATGTCAATCGGTTCAGATCATTTTCATTCGCAGTGTGCTGACCAAAGAATTAGGTCTGATCCGATAGGCAGATCACTGCGGGCAATGATAAGATGCTTTTTAGCTGGCGCCCTAGCTTTGTGTGACTGTTTGAATTTCCATCAACTTAATGATGGCTGTGAGAGTCATCAAGAAGGCACGCATCTTTGATCACCGGCATTGTCATATGGATATGCAGTGCATATGCATGCCGATTCCGTTTAGGTCCACTGATCATCGAGTAGTTTACATCAGCTTCAAGAAAAAAAAGATGATTCCAACTACTAATGATGGTGGTGTGGCCAACTCACCACTCACCATCATCATCATTATGTGGCCATTGCAAACATTATATCTGTCGGGTCGCTCTAACGTTGTTTCGGTCCTTTACTGGACCGGTTTCGGTTCAACTCAAATTTTCAATATTCATCGTTCTCAAGTCGTTCCAAATCATGATGAACGCTCAAAATGATTGATTGAACATTTAATTCATGATGTTATACATACTTTTTGCCAAACCGACACGCCCCTTCCTTTGCTCATTATCATTCTGCACTAGCTATCCTATCAACTATTCCACTGGTCATCTCTTACAAGTGTTTAGTTTAACTATAACATTTTAACTTTATGATCAATCGGATCTGATGGACATTTTGACCAACCAACCAACCAATCGTAAGTGTGTGTTCATCTCTAACGCGTCCATCTGTTACATTATCGGCAGGTAGTTTGGGCAGAACAAAGAATTACAGAAGATTAGGGTTGAATTGGCCCTAGAGCGGAGCCATAAAAAAAAGCAATGCAAAGAGAGAATGCAATGGTTCGGACCTTCCAAAACTTTCAATAATAAATGACTGAAAGCCTGAATGAATGAATGAATGAATGAATGGCCTACCAACAACCAATACTCCCTAAGCTTAGAGCTGCAGGAAAAAAGGCATAGTTTTGTGAATAGATGGCTACCAATACTGCTGCTGTTGTCATTAGAATTGGCAACTCAAGTCATTGTAGCCTTGATGGTGGCCCATAGTCCACTTTTTGGTCTTAGCACATCATGCATCCCCATGGTTATGTTTGCAGAATATGATCACACCGGATTGACCATTGGCCAATAGCTAATGGCCAACAAACATTAATTTGAAGCCAAGCATGAAAGGTTCAGATTTCAACGTGTTGCAAAAGTTTCGATAGGCTCCCAGCATGTTGCCTGTTGCTTAAGAGAGGGAAAAAAAAGACAAAACAAACCTAGCTTGACAACACGGTCCTAGCTCGTCAATTCACTCATTAAACGATCCTCAATTCTTGACCAAATGCAGCTTTTGCCTGACACATTACGTCAACCGTATTCATCATTTTTGGTCATTTTTGGTAGTTTTTGGTAATTTTTGGCTGTTGTTATTCTTTGTTTGCCTATATCCGATCGGATTGGCCAGCTTCTTGGCTGAACAATCTTTTTATCTATAAGTAAGTATGCATGCCTTGTTCAACATATCAAACAACGCCGTATGCAAGAACAACATCGATTACCACCCCGACCAGTTGGCCACGTTTTTAGCTCAATTCAATGGATGTTCTTTCTTACAGGCTCAAGACATGGTCGCTTGGTATGCGTTGTTGACCAGGCCCTAACCAATGGTCAAAAAGTAAAGAAATAAATAAATGGAAAAAAATCTAGCTGTGACCTTGAATTTCGTCAATGGTGACAAGGTCAGGCAAATAGCTAGGGTTGTTGTTGACAATCAACATGCAAAGAAAAGCAAGGGTTTTTGTTTGGTTTGCTTATTTCTGTGGGAAAGCTTCGCTTTGACCAAGTTGTGCCAATGTGTGTGTGGCGATGCAAACACCATCGATGCGCCCCATCTCCATAACTTGGACCTCACCCTTGACGGCCTTTGTCCTAAGGTCCTTTGGCCGCGCAATCAACAATAGTTATGGGACCAGAGAATAGTTGTGGGTCTCGTCTATTGGTCATTGTGGCAGAACACCATCCTGGCTCATTGTCCATTGCCAATTGATAACAGCACGGGACAAGACGGCGTCACACACACATACACACACACACACACAGATCAGTCAAGCTTAGTTCAGTCGATCGTATCAAGTGAGCCCATCGTCTTACGGAAACAGCATGGAATGTTTTTTCCTTTGCTTCACTCTTTTTTTTCGCTGTTGCTGTGCAACAGGCTCATTAACGAGTATTTTCCAGGTTCTGTTCAAGTGTCTTTTGTTCCTATTCGACTAATACAACGTTGACCGGAAGTGATTGATGGCTTGTCGTGTAGATTATGCGCTGGTTAAAGGTGTAGGACATAGACATGTACGATAGAGATGGAGCATCAACCACCGAAAAAAGTGGACGATGCAAGCAAGGACGGATTTATTCATCGCATTCGAGAATCGTTGCATTGGTACAATGATGCAGCATTATCGACAATGACAAGCACGATCCTGTCAGCTATCCTGTCCCACTGAACTGCTCTAATCTTTGATGCGACCAACTGATCAATCGATGCTCAATGACACTGGAACACTCCAATGCCATTGGGCAAACAGTTTGACTAATTGAAATGGCTTGCGCTCAACCTGAACTCCATATGCCATATGCAAAGCAATAATTCACTGCGCAATTGCTCAATGGTCGATGCTTGAACAGAAACAACAAAAATAAAGACACAAGGGCCAACAGGAATTTTCATCTGAATCTGAACTCTTCGAAGATCGAAAAGATGCCACGATGTCACATTTGCCCAAATGAACAATGATATTTAAAAATTGATGCTAATACAGCAACATTCTAGTGCAACCCATATCAAACAAGATCGACGGTTTATTCACTAAATTACCAGGAAAACCAACCAACAAAATGGACCTTCTCTTTTTTTCCCGCTTTTTTTCCATGAATTCATTGGCCCAACCAACCAATCACTGACTGATTGAAAAATGCATGTATGAGACCAGCAAACAAAAATGTCGGTCGGGGTGGTAGAAATTTTTTTCTCAAATTTTAAACAACATGTTGACCTCAACTCTGCCGAATCACAATGGACATTTTTTTTTCTATGATGATTCTATCCAATCAATGGTCAATAAGGCTTTCCTTGCACCAAAAGAGATGAGAGGGATTGTCAACTGTGAATGGTGCCAGTTGCCCGTGCTTGGTCTCTTTCTTTGAGCTACATACACCTTTCGTTGGTATTGTTCTATGAGGTCCCGCCGTCACTGGACAGTGCTCGTTTAAAAGCTTTCGGTTCTTCCGGACAGAGAAGAGTAAGAGAAGAGTGTACCACTCTGTAAAGTGTTCCCCATCCCCATTCCCCACCTCTCTCTTTCTCTATCTTTTCTTCTTTGATTGAGAACCAACCGATTGGATAAAAACCAACTGAATTGCATGGAAAATAACAACAAAACGACAGAAAAAAATATATAATATTCAGTGAATCTGCTGCTATGATGATGATGATGATGATGATGCACAACTACTCGATTCCTTTTCATTGACATACGTGTTTTTTATTAAAATGGATGCTGAGCGCAAGCATCACATCCATCAGGTTGCATTGTAGCAAAAGTGCATGCTCATCACTGGCCATCGTGCTGACGATGATAAAAACGCTGATTGCTGCCGATGTTTGCATTGGCTAATAACCTGGCGCGTTCAATAGCGTCTATAAATCCCCGTACAGCAGCAACTAATCTTGTTCGCATCTGTATGCAGGTGGATTCGAGCAAGCTTATTGCCACCACAAAAGCCAGTCAAACAGGACTGGCCATTCAGCCATGCTAGCACCAGCATAGTGAGTGATTACCACCAACCAATCAACCAGATACCAATTGCGTATTGCTTTATGATGCAATCCAATCCACTGGCTCGCTCCTCCTTTTGACCAATAATAGATGTTAGCGCAAAGGATGCACCATGCACGATGAACAAACTTTGCTATGGTAGCATCTGATTCGCTATTTATGGGCCGATTCTCGGGTGGAGCTTGTTCTTGTTCTAGATTCATGCTAATTCTCAAATAACTCCATTTGGTTGACCCATCCATCCATCCATACATCTATACATCCATTTGATGGTCGCTCCAAATTCAATACAACCATACAATCATTATTGAGTATATATGGCATGTGGTGTGAGGCTCATAAATGGAAAACATTCTCTGGCTCTAAGTTGCCGCCTTAGCAATGGCATAGGCATAATTAATCTAGCATGCATCTGCAGCGGCGCATCTTGGCCTGCCGATTTCAAGGCCGACTGGGCTAGTTACTGGCCAATGGGCAGTAGGACACTCGGTAATCAATCACCGTTTTTGCCCCTGCATTATATTTGCAGCATTGGCAAAGCATTGGCTGGGCCATACAAGCCAAAGCAACAAAAAAGGTACCATAGGGCTTTAATTAGCTATGGCTACTCTGCACACCATTTTTCTCTTCTCTTCTAACACTACAAACATTGCTTGCTGCCATGGTTTGCACTGGTCACTTATGTGCATTTGGGCCAACTAAGCCATTAAACATTCTTTTCAACTTTCTTTAACCTCCCCCCCTCGCTTCTTTTTTTTCAACCCTTAGGGCCAACACGAAGATTAAGGAAGTTTAAAGTGGGAAAGTGTACAGAACAGAACAGAACAGAACAGAACGCAACAAAACAAAAAAACAGAAGAGCTGTGTGCAATAATGCAACCAAAAGAAATGTTAAGAAAATATAAAAAGCTTTGCACAAAAATCTTTTTGCACTCTTCTGCTATAGCATGCATGTACATGTTGATGGTTTTGACCAGTGGTCAATCCTAGGCTGCTTTACCATTCTTTTCCCCTTTTTTCTTTATTTTTCTTTATTTCTACTTTTCTCTTCTTTTGTTCGGTTAACAGACCTTGAAAGCCAAATGCCCAAATGCTGCCCATCGATGGTCACAAACTTTGTTCGCTTCACGATTAGGGTCAGCAAGACACAAGACGAGGACCATGTTGATGGTTATGTCGGTTCGGTTCGGTTCGGTTTGCTTTGGTTTGGTTTCTTCCAATAACCCCATGTTCATGCATTGGGGATGCATCGGAATGCTAAACTGGAATGCTCCGCGTGTTGAATCGACTAACTTGGCAGATGTGCCATCCGTATCTGGTTACTGATTACCTTAACTGACAAAACAAAAATATGGATTTATATTTTCTCATTGATAACCGATAACTGGATAATTTTTTGTTTTAAAATTCATGTGCACATGAATTGATTGGATCTGCAACAGCAACATCAACATCAACATCAACATCAACATCAACATCAACATCAACATCAACATCAGCAACAATAACAGCAGCAGCAACAACCACAACCTCAACAACATCATCATCATCATCAGCAACAACAGCAGCAGCAGTAATGACTGTCACTGCATGGATGGCTGCAAGTGTGGGAAGAGTTGAAAGTTGGATGAGGCGGTCGCGCAATGTCTATAGTAGTGGCATATAATGAAAGCATCGGAGACCTAACAGTTAGTGCAGTGTTCGGTTTGTCGGTGTCGTTAATACACAACACGTTGAGATGGTGCCCAGAGTCGACAATCGTTGTTCATATTCATTCGGTTAGCAGTTGGACATCAAGCAACATTCTAACCTGATATTATCAGCCTTTGCTGCACGCTTCTCTTACACCTGACCACTTTGAACACCAGCTTGGCTAAACAGTGACCCTCAACATCAGATGCGCGCATCCATCCATCTCTGTGTAATCATCTTATCGATCGAGCTTGTCCCAACCAATCAATTTAGGTAATTATGTGATATGGCAATTGTGTCATGATGATACATTGATGACACAGTTTCAGGCTACAAACATCACTGCATCATCATCAATTGTCATCCGATTAATGTTGGTCGGTTTTCCGATCATCACATTACCCAAATACTTGGTGGATTCAACAAGTGTCGCTTTAGGGAACTTCAAACATCAGTGTTAAGACATCTACATTGATTCATCATTCCACTCACACATTTCCGACCAAACAGCCTGATTCTGGGAAACTATCAACCACCCAGCCAGTTTTTTTTTTGTTTTTTGTTTTGTGTGTTGCATTTGGCGATTCGTAAGCTTTTATTCTCTCATTATTTGCCGCTGATCTCAACACTCCCTTCCCCCCCGATTCCATTGGATTGGCCATCAGACACATTCATCATGATCAATACTGCATTCATGGTTGTTGACTAATTATCATCTTGGTTACTGCAACTCTAACTCACCATTACAGGTAGACTTTTTGGCTTATTGATGTTCATGTTGTTCATGTTGTGTTACCTGCTTCAATTTGTTTATTCTGACCCGAAAGTCTGACCCCTGACTGCCTTTAATTGTTAGCATAGCATGTTATTTCTTGTGATTGTGGCTGTCCGGCTTCATCTCACAATCGACTTTATAATTCTCGATTCTAGATGATTGAAGCTATTCTGTGAAATTCCAATAAGATTAGATGAATGTTTTTTGGTGTTGTGATAGAATAACGGTGTTCAGAGACCTTTTCGCCATGCATGCATAGTTGATGTTGATGGTTTCATTCAGTTGCTGGCTGCACGGCACATGTGCAGGTAGGTATCAACATGCACTAATACTAATGCATGATTGCATGATCCAGTGCAGCCAAAACGGAAAATGGCCAAAGAGAATCCCAAAGTAATTAGAGTGATTCCAGAAAAAAGGCGCCACGCCCGAACCACCCGTAAGTGGATGAGTTGTCGGTGCTGCCTAACGATATGTTTAGCTTTGGGTGTGTTGACTTATTTATTCCAATCATCAATCAGGTCCAGCAGGGCATCTCACCCATCAGCCATGATGATGTTCTCATTTTCATTTTCATCCAACTTAGACAATTGGTGTTTTCCAGGAAAACGGACGGGCACGCAAACCTGTTCCTATTGGAACTGTTTGATTATTATGGAAACACTGCTATTGAATCTTTCGACAAACACCCAGTGGTTTTGTCTGTATGTCTATGAGTTCTGGTTCGCCCAGCTTTGAGCCAAATAAAACCCACCAACTACAATCCATTAAATTCACTAACCAAACATCAGCATATAGCCAGTCAGCCAGTGGTTGGTTTTTTGGGTTGATTTTTTTTTTAATATTATCATTTCTATATTATGGTGGTGGTCTCCGCCGCCACCGCCTCCGTCGCTCAAATCATCACTTGAATTCAAGCAACGCAGCATGCTTCTTGTGTTGTTGTTGTACTACTGCTTCTGCTTCACATAACCGACGCCGACAGTCACATCATCTGCAAAATACCGGCAATTAAAACAGCAAAAAACCGATGTAAATGTGATCGGTAATGCATCTAAATCATTTTGGTTTAGCCGAATGTATATCGAAACGGTTAACTAGGATCCGCTTGTTTACTTTGATTCGAATGTCTCCCATGCTTTTGGTTTTGCTGCGCTGATGTTTACCTGCCTCTCCAAAGCCAATCATCGGATAAAACATGATGCAAACTCTCAGATGACAATAGGTTAACCCACTGTCATTTGAAGTTGCATCCAGATATGGTCTCTTCTTGCTTCTTGGAAAGCGTTGTTAATGGCACCTGGTTTGTTCATTGCTGGTGACTATCGATTGCTCTCACTGTTGGTATCTAATGGATACCGCCACGATTTGTTTTTCTATCCAACGATTCCTTTTCATTTTCATCATGTTGTTGCTTGCTTCTGTTGTTGTTGTTGGTGGTGGTGGTGGTGGTGATTGTTGTGATGGCTATGATAATGCACATCCATTAGTATCCATGGGCAACAGGAGTAGACACAAAAAAACAGACATTGTATGTAGACATTGTTGGTGTGTGTGTGTGTGTGTGTGAAGAACAGAATCCGATCAGGGCACAACACACAAAAATCGGCCTTACGGATGCATAGATATCCGGTGGATAGACGGCAGTGGCTTCCAAGGCATCAAAATGCACTCTGCGCTGCCTTTGTCCTATCGTCATCGTGGTTTGGCCGCAAACAGATAACCACATCGAGGAAGATGGTTGCTAGCTTGCTTGTTCATTGATGATGATGATGATGGTGATGATGATTGACTTGGATTTCCGTTTCCCGAGTATGCAGCAAATACTAATGCAGATATTGAGCTATTAATTTGAAACCAGCTCCAGTGATTGACATTTAACAGCCATACCACCATTGCTTTCGAACTAATTTGTCTATTTTTCATATTGCTATTAATGGAACTGGGCGTCGGTATCATCTTTGGAGCGTGCACATCATTTATGCCATTACCTGTCAATAAATGTATGTGTGTGTGTGTATGTGTGTGTGCCCATTTCTTTCGGGCCATATCTTTGCTCTGCTCTGCAGATTGTGGCTCAATTCCTGTCCGCGAATTTAAGATAGCCAAAACACACACACACACACACACACAATTAGGAGAAAGACGAAGAGCCATTTAATGATGGTATTGTAGCATGTTTGATGTTGGGTGTGACCCACACTAGAATGCTACATCAATTGAATTCAGTGGTGTATACCAAGCGCCAAATTGCTTTTGCCTCAAATAACAGAATTTGGTTCGGTTTGATTTCCATCCGATTAACACACGTTGGCACTTTGCCAATGCATCCAACCGAATGCCAACACCGGTGTTTTAGTGTGTGTATAAAGCTCGACAAGGGCGTCCACTGGCTTTGGACCATTATTGAATAAAGAATCTGTCCAAATTCTGTCTACAGAATGGTGAATGTTTGAGCTTATGGTCATTGGATGCCATGTATATTATATGACAAACATACATGATTGGAAAAAGTCATCAGCGTAAAGTCAATTTCATTTAGTTTCATTCAATGCATCCAGGCTTGCGTGTCAGACTTGATTCTTGATCATATGGAAAGTCAGTTCCAAACTCCTTGTTTCGGTTCATACATCTATCTCTCTCTCTCTCTCTATCTACCTATCTATCTATCTATCCATGCATCCTAACAACCACCCACCCACCCATATGCTGGCAGTACATTAATTGGCGCGCACTCACACACCAAACACAATCCAATGCATAGCTTCCAGTGTTTTGTGATGTTGGAGCAATATGAATTTTGGATTGGCGCGGTTTCCAATGGCGACAAGGAATAAAAGTTAGCGTCGATATTAGTGTTTCGAAGCTGCTTGGTACGGCCCCGTGGACATAACCATCATCATCATCAAAGCATAGTGGGACCAGAAACCAGCTACGCATCTGCAACCAACCCAACTTGGCGACCGACCAACCAACCAACCAACCAACTAGTGCATCTACCTTGCAACATGGATCTGGTGGCTTGTTTTGTTCATTTGGTTTCTATCTGTCGGTTTGTGTATTGGTAACCGGATTTTCTTGGTTGCTTCTTTTTTCACAATTTCCTTGATAGTGTACCTCGATTATTCTGTTTGTGGTCTATGCTTCTTGATTATTTCTGTGATGAATCTCATTTATTCTCTCATCACCATCTTTATCTTTAGTAAAAATGATTTCATGTGATCCGATTCGATATAGTGATTACTCAAGATTTTTCCTAAAATCGTAAGTTATTTCAGTATAATAGTGTGTTGCTATAATAGTTTTGTGAACATTAGAGTAAGAACATTAAAATTGGTTTATAAACTAGATTTTTAAAATTTCCTGTTGCATCGTTGCACACTTTACATTAATGTATAGCCGCATCCATCTATGCAAACTTGTATTGCGACGCCCGTTGGTGAACTCTATATGGCCATCTGTGCTCATCGACTTGTGTATTGATGTGTGCATGTATGTGTGTGTGTGAGTGTGGTTTCGGTATTTCAACAAACCAACACTGTCTGTACATTGAGTAGTGCACTACATGTATAGAAGGATGCGGCTTCGGTAAAGGCTGCTATATCTGGTTTATATAGTGTTATAGGGGGCAATCATCATTTTCTTTATAGGACCGACTGCACTTGTCTCTCCAAGCAGCACTGCAGGCGCGCTTTTGCACACACACACACACATCAGAGCAAATAGATACAGATGCTATGCTATTCCTTCTTATGCTATGCTATGCTATGCTATGCTGTGCTATGCTGTGCTGTGCTGTGCTATGCCATGCAATGCAATTCAAACATTCAAATCTGCTATGGATGTATCTATCTATCTATTCAATATTTAATATTCGCTAACAATTAATCAATTGATTGATCTTTTTCCACAGAATCAAGTAACAATCAATATCGACAATTATCAAAATCATTGCCAAAAAAAACCAAACCAAATCAAATCATCCTGTGCTCAAATACATAGGAAAAATTGCATTGAATTTTGGGTGAGCACAGTATTAATTGAAATGAAGAACAGTTTTTTTGTTGAACTAAATTAACCCCTTGCTTGATTGTCACATCGCTTCAATCTATACGAATAATGCTAGCCAGTCAGTTGGCAAGGTTGTTTGTATGCCCGATTGCGATTATTTGATAATTCAGCTAGTTGTAAGACTGTCTAACGATTGTTTTAATAGGAAGTCGATTGTTGACACAGCGATAACGTATCGATCACGACATGACAAAGGTCAATTGAGGCTTGTGCGCTTGTTCAATGATTCAATTGGCCAGTTTGATCATATTGAATTGTATCATTTTTGTCAAGCATGCATCACTTGCGGACAACTACCAATGGCAACTAGGTTTTTGTTCATCATACACTGGGGTTGCTGTTGGATATTAATTTATCGATACTTAATGGCCTATGGCCTTTCTTTTTTCGCATGTATCAACCAAGTAGCCACCTCTGCTTATCTGACCACCGCGATTCCTAGCTGTCCTATCGTACAGTTACAATTGTTTGTCGTACAATACAGTGGTCACTATCTGTTATCATATTTGAATTTTATTCCAAGTAAACTGATCTGTAGGCGTCGCTTATCGTTACCGCTGTCATTGTGGACAGGGGCCGTTTTATGGATTGTATCAATTATTTTGTTCATTTCGTCAATTGGGGATTGTTTGCCGATTGCATCAGCAACAATCATCACATTACGGATATTTCGATTGTTTTTTTTTTCATCAAAACTTGGCCACAAACTTGCATTTTATTGCCAATGCCAACCAGCTAGATTTGCACAACGGGCAACCATGGAAACCTCTTTCTGCCGAGTGTGTTGTGTACGTGTGTGTTGCTTGTCACCTTTGTCTGTATGCTATCACCTTCGCACTATATACTACATCACACACACACACACTTGCACACACATTACTATTGGTTTTGGTTTTGGGTTTAATTTTTTTTCTGGTTTATGCTCAAACTTAGCTCGAGCTAACCTGATGGAGCATAGAAAATATCTAGCATGGTGATTTGGATGGTTGCATAGATTCATCATTCAGTGAAACTAGCCAAAACAAGCGTCTTGGTATGTGAAAGCGACTGATGTTTTGAATTCAAAACACAGAATATGTGCGTGTTGCTGGTGTTTGGTTAAGTAAGGTACACACATCTGGTATCCCATCACAACCAATGCCATATACACATAAGCACTAATAAGGCTCAGTGAATAAAGCAAAATGAAACTATCATCACAACGGTTACCAAGACCGTGACAATGACAGCCAAGCAAACCACCAATACAAATATGCTGCTATTGGTATACGACCTGCATAAAGTTCATTAATGCCATAATCAAGTAAAAGACTCGATAATGTCCAAGTCATCGGAATGGTGACTTGGGCCATGGTCATCACTTGTCTTTTCGGTATGTTTGTTGTGCATCGTTCAGATGCACTTGGCGGCCAAAACAAACGTTGGCCACCATAAGATCTAATTTGGCACCTGGACCCATCAAAGGTTGATTACTCGTTGAAACTCGCAGCATAGAGAGAGAGAGAGAAAGAGAAAGAGGAAAAAGCGCTTATAATAAAATGGAGAAATAGACCATAGGACAATCTCATGCTCATCGATCTCTCCATGCGCGCATCCAAGTGTGAATGGTCAGACATAGCAATGTTACACCGAACTCGCTGTTCTGATGACATCCATCCAAAAATCAAAAATCACAATGGCAATGTGGTGTGCGTGTGTATGATATAGTATAGTATAGTATAGTATGGATCACTCAACCGCATCATCTAACAGTATTAGATGGTCAACAGTATTGGATGCCACCAACAGACACCGTGATTTGTGAGAGCACAACTTGTCACTGTTACTTGATTACTTCAGTAAGCTTGATCATAATAATGACAGAGTTTGAATGAATTTTGGTGTTAATCCAAGCATTGAATCATCTGATTGAAATGAATCTATTGGATCCACAATAAAAAAAAGCATGCGCTTTGGTAGATTTGTGAAGAAAAAAAGTTTGCATTTGTTCTCATTTCGGTGGAAACTTTTTTGTTAGGTCACTCGCCAACCATCCCCCAATAGATCGATTGATCCTGCCGTCTGATTGATTCTTGAGTTACGGGTGACAACAACAAAAGGATTGTCTTATGGCAATTCGCCAACTATCCCTATCTATCTTTCTATCTATATTTGGCTGTTCATAAACTAAATAGAGCGAATCTAATCGGCCCAACTTGAGCCCACAGATAGCTGCTAAAGATGATGATGAAGTCTTGGAAAGTGTTTTAGTTAAATTGATTTTGGCACCGGCTCACTCTGAACGTCTCTCTAAACCAGAATACCTGATTTTGGGCCAACTTCAACTCTGGTGCAGAGCATGATGGCTATAATTTAGTGATCCGCATTTGGCATGAGCAGCCCACAGGTTATCAATTAATGAATTAACTACTAGACTGACCATAACATACACATTATCTTTAAATGGACAAGCTCTGGTTGTCCAAAAGATTGCTGCTGTTGATTTGATACCAGCACCGTACACTGCTGTTACTTCAATAACTGTTGTGCGATGACAAATCTTGGTAAATCAACATTCTGCATACACTTGGTATCTGGGTTCTAATCAACTGAAAACTCTTCACCGAAGGACAGTTTGGCATCAAATCATTAATCTATGTGCTGTTCAAATTATTGATCAAACATGTCAACACCATAGGATAGTGTAAGCCAAAAAATGAGACTAATGCATGAGCAAATCGAGACCATTTGGCGTCATGATTATATAATAATACGAAAAAAAATGGCAGCCATTTAGAGCACACCATACACACAGGCACACACACACACACACCAGAACAAACAGAGCTGATGGACGGTGCGAATTAAACTATAAAAGTTCATCCAAGTTTCGGTCCACAAATTTCCAAGTGTCCATAAGGGAATGAAATGGACTTGGGCGTCATCAAGAAGGATGGTGGTGACCAACCATCATCGGTCATTCATGGCTGCATACCTCTCAATATACCTCTATGCAGCGATGCATTGCCACATTGATGGATATGTTGGTGCCAAGGACTTGTATGACCGTTATTATTTAAGGCTCACACACTCACACTAATTGACCCTTTCCCAACATCCTAGTCGAACTAAATGTCATTGGAGGAGACCAGATTTGGGAGTTGGCCATGCAAATATAGGCTGACTCTCAGACAAGAAAAAGAGAAAGACAAGACTTGCTTGCTGCTTTAAACTATTATCAAACCTATACTGAGATGGTGGATGTGGTGGTGCCTGGCAGAGGGATAGCCATTGGCTTCGATTTGCTTTGCTGACCACACTGCTGTACGGCGGACTAAATAAATGGATGGCAGACATAGATCAAACCAAGAACTTAAATTGGTTTTATCGGCAGTTTAGTTTGACAACACATAAACTCTTTTGAAACCAAACCAAACCAAAGCGATAGAGATAGAAATAAAGATAGTTAAAATAAAATAAAAGAGTAAAGAAAAAACATTTGGAGAGAAACATCAGAATCGGACAATGGTCAACAAACATAAACTGTTTCATTCAATGATGATTCTCAGTGATAATCTAGTTTGGTCGCAAAATTAATATCAAACAAATTTTGTTTGCTTTATGTTTGCAGTGATATCCACCTCAATCGGCGATCATTCTCGATGCAACTTGAATAAAGCTACTCATTCTTTGGATTGTCAAATTGTTCAACCTTAACCATTGCTGGAAAGATGGCTGCCAGTACTACATTGATGCAATCAACTTCATCTGCACCCGCGGCCACTTGCACCGCCGCCAGCACCGTGGCCAGTTCGGTGAACGTCAAACAGATTCTTTCGTCATCTTCAGGATCATCAATTAGCAATAACGGATCTGTTGGCCACGGTAGTGATTCAGATTCGGGAACTGCATCCGACCACGATAATTCATCTCATCCAATCACCAATCATGCACAACATTCCAACAATGGTTGTTCGTCGCCCGAGCGATTTGATTCCAAACACCAGACAAAAGCAGATAAAACATTAACGAAAGATGATTTCGATATATCCAAAAGAATGATCAAGGATAGCTCTACAGAAGAAGACCAAGCTGATGAACCCAAAAACAAGGAAGACAACATTAAAACATCGGAAGCCAATAATTCTTGTTCATTCACATCGTGGGTCAACCTAGAAAGAAACATAAAAAAGAATCTGGCCATCAATGAAAAAATGGAACATTCCACACCTGTTAGACCGAAGAACGCTCGTCAGTCCACTGGAAAATTGGAACGCATCACAGAAAGATTGGCTAAAAAACAGAACGGAGAATCTAGCATGGTCAGTTAAAGCCAAAATTTGTTGTTTAAATCCTTGTTTAATCCTTATATAATCGCTTATTTTTCATTGATCAGGATTCGAAAAAATGTGATAGTGATGTGAATAGCACCATTTTTGATCAAAATAATCAGCTAGCTGACCTAATCCTCAACCAAAATGTTCATCAGCAGCAAGCTTGCAGCAAATCTGCTCAACCAGCGAAAGAAGACCAAAATGTTGACATGGATGAAGAGGATCCTATCGAGGCGGCGGTAGATCAAGGAGATGTGGAGGAGCAAGAAGATGATGATGAAAATGATGATGATGATGATGATAATGAAAACGATGATGATGATGATGATGATGATGAAGATGATGAAGAAATCAAGAACGGTTTTCGCGCTCTTGGCCTTATGGGCAACGTGGCATTCATGGGTGATGAATCATTCAAATGTCCTGTTTGCCAATTGAAACTAGACTCGCAGCACACATTCACTTTGCACATCAGGTCTCATAATCCCAATGATCATTCCAACACTTGTAGTTTGTGCGGCAAAACGCTCAGTTCGGCCAGCAGTTTAGATCGCCACATGTTGATCCATTCAGGCGAGCGACCTTTCAAATGTTCATTGTGCGGAATGGCGTTCACCACCAACGGTAACATGCACAGACATATGCGCACCCATGGCCATGGCTCCATCGGATATACGCCCAGAGGACAGAAACGCAGAGCCAAGCTGTTGACACAGGCTTTGGAGAAGGCTGTGGCTGCCGCTGCGGCTGGTGAACAAGTCGATTTTGAAGCCATCAATAAGTTGAAAAAGTCGATTCTGGAATCCAAAACCACTATTCCACCACCATCATGCAACACCAATTCTAGACGTGGTCAGAACAGACAAAAACAACAGTCACAACCTCAAAGCAACAGTAATAGTTTTTCGGAACAAATTTTGTCCACTTTGGCGCCTAACGTTTCAATTGAAGCTGCTGCTGCGGCTGCGGTAGCCGCCGCTCACAACACAACCATTAAACCATCCAACAGTTTCCATCCAACAAATAGCATCATGATCAATGCTGGCAGTGATACTCACGCCTCGGCCACCACATCACAAAAACGAGAAAAGGGGTCCAAAGACAAGGCCAAAAGTAGCGTCAGTTGTTCATCTTTATCCTCGTGTTCCTCATTATCCAATAGCAGCACTAGTCACTGTGCAACCTCAAACAACAACATGCCTTTTGGCCCTGGTTTGGTGGGTACTAGCTTGATCACCAATGTTCCGTTGATGGCTGCCATGCGTAACGCCGTCCAACCGGAAAAGGGTCGCCCTGGACGCAAGAAAAAGCAACGTTTGTCCTTGATGAATGGTGTTAGCGGCATTAATATCCCAACTGGAACAGTGCCAGACAAAGGGGTGGTTGTTCTTAATCCAATGCCTATGGCCTCATCCTCGGGCACCACCACCACACCGAACGGATCTGTACTTGGACCATTGAAAACGCCCACTAGATGTGCCATCTGTGCGCATCCGGTGGGCAACACTACTGAATTACATGTTCACATGATGACCTATCACATGCAGGAAAGACTATTCTGTAATGATTGCGGTATGATTTTGGACAACTACGACACGTACACACATCACCATTGTACAGCAACCGCAGCATCTGTAATGAGCGCGCTAGCCCAAAACCCAAATCTACGTTCCGATTTATTGTTTTGTTCTAGCAATACATCTAGAATGAATTTCTCCTCGGGCCGCAATTATGCCGCCAGTTTAGATATGTTGCGTGGTTTACCTGCCGCCGCCAATCTCTTGACTGCAGCTCAATTAGCCAATCTCAATTCATACACCAACAACAGCAGCAGCAGCAGCAGCAACAACAACAACAACAACAACAAGACAAGCAAAGATGTTTTCAATCAATCATTGGTGGACTTGAGCCTATCGCGCCAGCCAGGCAAGTCTTCGACCACCGACAAATCCCCAACAATCAACTGCGACCAATGTGAACGCAAATTTGGCTCCATCAAACAGTTGAAACAACATCAGGAGACGCATTGCCATCGATGCAAAGTGGATTGCGATTCAGTGTCCACTTATCGTTTGCATCAATTTTCACATTCGTTCGAGAATATGAATGCTCAGCCATTGAATATGGACAAGATGCAGTTACTCAAGAACGCTGCTTTCTCTCTGTTGCCTTCGATGGCCCACAACCCTTTGATCTCATCTGCACTGCACTCTTCTTCAAAGCACGCTTGTCAAACACCGGTAGTACAAGCAAACCATAACGTTGCAAATGGAGCACCATCTTCCATTGCCTCATTGTCATTAATGGCCAACATGAAACCGGATCTAGCTGATATTGAATCCATCCTATCGATGGTGCATGGAACAACCGCCAAGGATGGTAAACATTCTGCTGCAGGAAATCAATTGCGTTCACCCATATCACCGAACAGGGCTAGTGATGCCGGTGAATTCATTGGCCAACATCGGCAACAAGTGAATGGAGGTGAAGCCACCAACCAACCAGAATCACCAGCTTCGGCAGATTCGGCAGCTGCCGCAGTTGCTTCAAGTTCCTCATTGTCTATGTCGGAGCTTTTGGAAACAGGCCCGAATGGTGCAGCATTCAAAAAGGTCAGAATCTGATTCTATATGATCAGAATTCTTAATTCAAAATTTTAAAACAAAAACTATGGTGCACCAAGGTTTATTTTGAAATTTTCGATTCTTTGTTTCCGGATTTCGAATCGCATCCTGTCATTTGTAATTGGATATTCACCGCCCCACCGTTAAGATAATCACAAAGAAGCCCGAATTAGTAGATTTTTGTTGTCTCCACTTTTTTTTAACAACTTATCATTGACCCCATTAATTTGATGCATTTTTGACAACTTTACTTTGTTTCCAATAAAACAAACTTGCCATAAAACAAAACTTGCCCATAGTGTTGGTTCGCGTTCCCGAGCGAAATGAATTTGGGAAATGGGGAATCGAAAAGTCTTTGAAATTCACCTTGACCAAAAACAAACAAACAAAAATAGACCACAAAGATATTGACCGATAATCTAACCGAGTTTTGATTTTATTCTTTCTCAATACACAGCTTTCCAACTTTAATCTACCGAACCAATCACAAACCAGAACCAAAACTGATCTCAATTATGTTAAAACTGAAACGCTGACAAACTCTGTTCTCTGCTTGAAAGCAACTAGTGGTGATGAGGACCATAGCAACAATGAGAATAAGCAAAAAACTAGCCAGAGAACGGTAGCCACCGAGCAAAGTTTGCCTGTGTTGATAGATAACGAAGAGCACAAGTCGATTGCCAATCCGGATGATGAATGTAAGGAAAAGGACAAAGTCATCAATCTAAAAGGGAGGAAGTTGATTGAGCAAAACATGACAGCAGAGGTGGAAACACGCAAAGAATCTGAAGGAAAAGACAGTGAAACAAGTGAAAATACCAGTAAGCATCACTCGTTGTCAACTTTTAACCGGGTTTCGCATCGATATCGTTGCGATTCTTGCCGACTTTCTTTTAAATCCCAAAATGCATTGCGGCGCCACAACCGAGGCCACACTACTGGCGGGGGCCATTCTCATGCATGTCATCTATGTCCATACAAATCGTTGGACAAGAGCACACTGATTCGCCATCTACGGACTCATAATGGTGAGCGACCATTTCAATGTGCCATTTGCAAGTATGCCTTCACCACAAAGGCCAACTGCGAGCGTCATGTCCGCAAAAGACATAGAAATCTGAAATCAAAATCAGAAATCAGAAATGCTATGCAATACAACAGAGACATGGCTGCCACTGCCGCTGCTACCAGACTGGTGAGCGAGAAAATTTTCATCGAAAGGGACCAATTACCAACTTCACAGGATACCATTTGCAAAAAATGTGAAATCGACTTTGGATCCAATCGAGAATTGAAGGCTCACCTTCGAGTGGCTAACAGCCCTTGCTGTCAACAATTGAAACCATTCGTGTGCATGATCTGCAACATTGGATTCAACACTCGTAACAATTGTGTACGACACATCATCAAACAACATCCGTCCACCATCGAAGTAAGCGAAGAGGATGCGGCCAAAGCTGTTGCAGCGGCAGTAGAAGCAGAGTCATTGATGATCGAAACAGGATCCAGTTCCACGTTCAGTCCAACTTCCAATGAACAAGCCTCTAATCAATCATCTTTTTCGGGCTCACTCTCTACCACCTCCTCAGACCATCTGTCTGATTGTGAATCGTACGGCACTTTTGATGAGGCTGACACCAATGAAACCAATTCGGGCCACTTGATGGCCAATTCTGGTTCTAGTTCCAGCTTTGCTGCTCTCTGTCAAGTGGCTCGAAAACCATCAGTCAATGGGATGGCACCATCGCCTTTGAACCTATCATCCAAGAAATATTCACCACCTTTCTCCGACACAGAAGACGATGCAAATCCATCTTGTCTCAGTAAGAGTGCAGTTTCCGAATCCGAAACAGCCATTTTGGATCTTAGCTTCAAGACCAAATAATCATCGATAACCACCACCTGTGTTAGTTAGGAAATGAACTAATTTAATTTGAATCAATTTTACCAAAACATACTTACTCATACACATACACACACCTCCCAGATCGACACTTGTTTCACCGAGAAAATCCATGATTGGTTTGTTGCAACCAACTTATTTAGCTGTTGGATTTGTTTGAGTTTAGTTTTTTCACCACCATCAAATGTATGTGTGTTCCAATACACATTTGTAATACTGGAAATTGTTGGTCAATGGCAAACAAATTGGCAAACACTTTTGCCATTGGCGCATTCACTAAAGATAGCCTAACCTCATATCCATTGTTGACGCGTTCACTGACTGCCTTCTTTTTTTCCGATAGACTATCTATGCTACTAGTATTTTTGAATCAAAATTAAATCAAAATCAAAATCAAACCCAAACTGTCTCAATCATGAACATTTATTTTCATTGTTGCATCTGAAAGTGGAAGTGGAAGTGGAAGTGTAAAATTGGAGCGCAAAAATTCCATCATTCGGGTGGAGCAAGTCATTCGTGCCAGAGTGAAAAGTTCTTGACTATTATCCTTATTCACTTGACACTGGCCCTCATAAGCAAAATTCACCAATTGGTTAATGGCTGCACAAGAGAATGGCAAATGTAATCTTTTGGCATTCGGAAAAAACCATATCGTTCAATTAGGCTGGTGTGTTTGGTTTGTTAAAAATAAAGCACTTGCCTTTTAACATCGGGCATTATCGTTCCACGGCGACATTGACCAAGCTGAGCATAATTTTCGTACAGAATGGCTTTGTGAAAAAATGCACTCATCAAGTAGAACGGAAACGAATGCGCCCAATGTTGATGCTCATTGCTTAAACCGTTGGACTTATTCTCGTTGCAAAAGATTATCAAATCCATGCTCACCAAATCATTACAATGGTTCAACAAGGAAATTGTTTTACACTCCATCATATTAAAAAAGAACTGACCATTTTCAATTGATTTTTATACCCAAAAAATCAAGCCAGGTTTTTCAAAAAAAAAAAATTTCTATTACTATACGAGCGCCATCTTGTGCACAATAATCCCATCAATTAATTACGAACACGGATAATCGAAAAAATGATTGAGATAGTTATTATACGATGTTGAAAAATTAGATATTATTTGGAAATGATGATTGATTGTTGGCTCTTATGGACATGTAAGAAAATGGATTGTCCAAATTTCCACCGTTTCTGGTAAATGCATTGTTCATTTGGGCTGCCCCGTATCCTATACCATCAGCATTGGGATATTGGACTGGTGGTGGAAAAGATGCGGAATTCTGGTCATAGACACCCGGTCTCGGATTATTCATGTTCAATGGATTAACAGTGCTCCATGTTGGATTGAGGAACGGCGTAGGATATCCACCGCCAAGCAAGGATATTTGTCGAGAGCTGATTAGAGCTGGATTGTAACCATTGGGCATACCACCACCACCACCGTACAGTTGCCATGTCATGCCTGTATTGGCTGGAAAGGAATTACTTCCAGCTAATGTGACCAAGGCTGGAAATAATGTTCGGGTTGGAATTCGACCCAAGCTTAATAATTGAGGTTTAACCAACAAAATGGCAGAGCCCAAGAAAAACAAAATGGCCAACAGCTTCATCGTTTAAAAATATTGCTTTCTTGTTTGTTTGGTATGATTAAGGAGTGAGTGTGCTTGAATTTCGGTTACAGGCATCTTTAAATAGTGTGATGAAACCATGAAAAAAATTTTCAATCCAAACAAATAGTGCAGAATGGTGTGAATTATTGACATGATGAATTAATTAGGGGCTGTTGTGTTCCAGTACAGGTAATAGTAATCATCATCAATCATCAACTCTGTCAATAATTTCCCTCTGACATTACTGATTCGCACACAAAACCGATCAAATCAAATAAAGCTATTACTATACTATGCAAAAGAGTTTTGATTATCCCATCGAAATTGATCTTTTCAAATCAATATCAATTCTGGACGCATTGGTAGCTTATTTTGATCTGCACATTTATTGACAAATTTTTAGTGTAAATTCAATTCATTCACACAAAATGAATCAGCAAGCACAATTACAGAGGCATTCTTTTTTCATTGAATCTGGCATCACTTGGCGTTTGCTTCGTCCATCTAAACATCAAACATGAGCATGTCAAATTATTTTTATAAACATCATTATGCTTTGTCACTTACTGCCATGTATGGTTGTTGGTTTGTCATCATTGATATCAGTCTCAGTGTTTAGAGTTTTTGGTGTTTGCACAGCATTCTCTTGATTGAATTTGTTTTCATCCATTCCATTGGATTTGATTCCACTGATGATTATCACTTGTTTGATTGGCTTCTCTTCCACCTCTTTCTCAATTTCGTCAACTTTTGATGCTTTATCACCGCTGTGGCAGGAGAACATTAGCTTTTCGCCGGTTAAATGGATCAGCTTGGGGTCAGTGGTAATGTTACCAAATGGTGTCATAAGCTAATAGAAATATACAATTAAAAAATCAATCCATCCATCCATCCATCATTATGCTATAAATAATCTATGATTGTTTGAACGAATTTTCCTGAATACCACTACTGTAGCTACATAGAATAATGATTAATAGAAAGTCAAAGAGTTATTTCAACAAGAGGAAATGGATTGCTTAATGCAATATCCTTGGCTGACAGGATGTGTATTGGCCAATCCTTTGATCGTTCTATCGAAGATCCGGTTTAGACTGGTCATGTTTTGTTGCGCTTGAAGAAACGCAAAGACTTTTTCTCTTATTTAAAATGACTCACTTAATACTATTCAAATATACTGAAATTCACTTACTTTCTTAGGTTCAGAAGCAATGATCTGGTTTGCCATTTTGCGTTCAATCATGCAATTAACTTGCCCCTTTTGCCCTGGTCCAACATTCATCAAATCCTTAGAACAGAACAAGATCGAGTTTAAGATCAGGATTAAGATTGAAAGATTTTGAAACTTACGCCCGCTCTACCATTCATTCTGATGCTGATTGGAAACTGTTGGGATTGTGAAGAAGCTGAGCTCTCTTGATAGGAATCCGTTTGAAACAAGGCTCCAGGTTGATTGGCGTATTCGCGTGATTCACAAAGATCATAGGATTTAGACTGAAAATAGGTGGACAATAAGAGCAAACAACCTATGATCAAAGTCATCCAAAGTAGGGTACGAGAAATGATTCGAGCCACCAGAATTGCAGTTGGTTGGGCCGACTTGTTCTGTTCGTATTTATACCAGCATTCAATGTGACAATGATTTTGGAAAACAAAATAAATAAAACCAGAAAAAAAATGTCCAACAAATATTAGCATCTCACCAGGTCACCAAATTTCTTACATACCGAGCTTTCGATCAATTCTTGGCTCATGCCCACTTCAACTGAACCATGATTAGAGCCATTGAATTTGGATTCCATCTTGGCTAGTCCCGCAGATATGGAAGCTAGTTTCATTGAGAAGAAAATTTTCAAAAAGATTAGATTTGTGAAAAACTTGTAGTTGGTTTGGTGCACGACTGATCAGTTCTGTGGACACTAACTTACAGTCTCAACTAGACATATTGTTCTTGTTGATCAATCTGCCATAATTTCGGACAGAGAAAGAGAAAAGATAATAATTTTGTCATCAATGTTTAACAGGGCATTTTGATTTTTCTTGTCTGGAGGAAAACTCTTTTTGAGCAACATTATCGACAAACCAAGCATGGCCAAATCCTATCCTATGTGAAGGGATTGAATGTTGAATGGAGGGCTGGCGTTGTTGTTGTTGTTTTTGTTGTTTGTTGTTGTTTGGTTGTTCACTTTTAATTGGTTTCGCCTTGTAGAAAATAATTTTCTCTGATTATACCGAAACTTCAAGGAAACCAATCATCGAGGTCGCAAATCAATCCAAAGCCAATCGTTCATAGAAAAAATTCTTAAAAGATGGATAATGGAGGAAGTGGTTCCAATTCGATTGCCAATGGTAAAGTTATCAAATTGACTAATGGATCGACTGGTTCCCGAATCAACAGTCAACATGCGGACCATAGCTTAAATGGTCAATCCATGACTGGTGAACGAATACCAATCGATTTGGTTGATGATAATAGTGATGATCTATTCAATGACACCTTCATGGAAGTGGACGAATCCAGTCCAGCCTTCTTCTACCACAACCAAGTTTTGTCTATGAACCATTCTCAAGTGAATGAAGAATTATTAATGCCCATCACCCAACGTCAGCAATTAGCGTCCAAGCTGATTCACCAGGATTTTTTCAACAAGTTTGATGATTTATTGGATAAAGAAGATCTTGAATGACGATTGTCCATAAGGTTCAATTTTGGAAAAAAAAAGAATTTTCAATCCTAATAATCAAGTTGCACTTGTTGTTTCCAAATAAGCTTGTTTGTTATTTATTACCAGATTTGAACAGTGATCTGCTGATCGCTTGCCAATTTTCAGCCAATCAATAAATTTCAACCTTATAAATTAAATAATTGTCTGATGCTTGAATCAGAACACAATATAGCACGCAATGATTGGGTCAATGAACTGTCATGAAGCACTGGCCATGTTCCAATGGTATCCAACACAATCACTTCTGTCTTTGTATTAATGTATGCGTTGGCGACAGGCGCAATGGCCAACACGCCACCGGCATGTTCTCATTGTGTGCCATGGCTATCATCCGTCGTCTAGTCTGAACCAGATTCGAACTTGGGTGCCAAGTTTACTTTTTTGCTGCTGTTCTCCATCAGTTTTTCATTTCATCCGCATTGCTCGCCAACCAATCAGCTAGGGCAACTGGCTTTATTTTTCGATCGTATAATGAGCAACAACCAGATTATTTTCGATAATTTAATCTTAGATTTTTAAAATAATAAATACAATAATAATCATAATCATAATAATCAAACATTTTCGGGTGCTAGCTGGCGTGGTAAAGTTTCCGACTGTCCAACTTATAAAGAGGTAGGCTAGAGGCAAGCAGCAGAGAGGTAGCCAGTCAAAGTGGTGCAGACTGTGCAGAGTGTCATGCATTGACAATGGTACACATCGATTACACAGCCACAGCCAGCTCTGCTTACTGCATTGCATACCCAAACAACAAAGGGACCATAGTGTGTGTGACCATCAAAGCAATCCTTGAACCAACAAATTTTGATCCTCTTTATTTGACGATTATCAAAACATCTTGTCTGTTGTGTGCCGAATAATTGATTCATTCATTCATTCATTCATTCTATTTATCTATCTATTCATTAATTTATTTATTAAATTTGGCACATCATGTCTTCCAAACACAATTCGATGGCTGATTGGAAAAAGGAAAAGAATCGCCCTAAACGTTTAGCCGCTCAACGAGCTAATGTATTGAGTTTTTTTGTGGCTTTGTTGTGATATAATTTCACTCTTCAATCATTGTTGATTTTCTAAATTTGTTTCTCAATCTGCTGTTTCTCTTGCAAACCGTATATTTTATTTCAAACTTGATTCTGGTTTTTTTCTAGGTTTACCTGAATGACAATTTGGATTGGAATGAAGAACGAGCTTTACAAAAAGCATTGGAAGCTTCATTGATTGACCAGGCAGCGCCTTCCCAGCAAACATCTGATGAGTGTTGGGCTGATGATTGGAGCGCTGATACCGAACCAGGATCTTTCTCCGACATGAGTCCCCGACAGGCAAATTGCCAATCGTCTAATCGAAGTCGTACCCGACACCGGAAAACGGCATCTTCGGACCATGATTCAAGTAAAAATGTGTCTAAAGATGAGACCAAAAAAAGTAAGCTAACCAACACATTGATTGATAGTGTTGATTTTTATTAAATTTTGCCATTTTTTCTACAAAAAAAAAGATGGAAAACTAGAAAGCAGCCACAAAGTGTCTGCAGAATTGATTTCAGATTGTTCGTCGAAAAGCGACAATTTGAGCGAAAAAAAGAAATCGACTGAAGAATGTCATAGAAGCGAAGCGGTAATGAACAATGAACAATGTCAGCAGAATTCAAACCACAATCAACCATCAGAGTGTGCTGTTGTGGACAATACTGTGGAAAAGGAAGAAACTAATGGTGGCGATGATTTGGATGCATCCAACAAGATTGTCAAATATCTGGATGATTTGGTCATCAGACGTACAGTGGAAGCTCAAAGAAAATTTGCCACCAAATCTTTCGTGTTTCCCAAATTGGCTCAGCCACAATTAGGCAAGGAACAGAGCAGAAAACCAATCCTGATCAAGAAAGAGGTTGTCAAACAGAGAGCTTTCAGAATTCAAGCCGATCCTATCCAGGTGACTCAAGAACGAATGGAAAACCAAACCGAAACTATCAAGCAAAAAGATTTCGATTTTTTCCCCAACAAATCGATCGATTGCCGAGATTTTATAACTTGGTACTGTCACAGCAACATAGAGGACGTTAGCAAAATTCAAAGCATGGTCACATTTCCCAGTATCGATCGTTGCCCAGCCGAGCTTTTTGATCACCTACAAGTTTGTAGACATGTCAAAGCTCAGCATCTCAAACAACATCTAGCAAGCATGGTGGAGAGAAGAAAAGAGCAATCATTTAGTTTGAAAGATGAAAATTCACCAGAATCCAAGAATTCCAAAGAAAGGAGAGCCAAATGGAACAAGAAGTCCAATCAAAATGATGATCAAAATCGAACTGCAAAACCAAAAATTTGTTCTTCGGCTACACATTGCAATGATGATGCACTGACTAGATCCAATACCAGATTTCGCAAGCCAGTAGACCAAGTGCCACCAGTTGATATGAAGGCTCAGCGTAACAAGTGCAAAAGCCATGACGATCATAATCCAGTAACCTTGGCTGATGATTATTTAGCTAATGATTCCGATGTGGACCAAGACCAAGACTCTGAACCGATCGAGCCGAGAATCACACGGTCAAAGAAAAATATCTCTCTACCCATGTTCATTGACCAGAAGAAAATCCTAAAAGCCAAAAGCGCAGTTGGCCCAAAAACCAGATGGAATCCTTGGCAAACTCGCAGATTGGTATCGAATGCCGAAGAGATTCGAAAACGAGCTCTTCAATATGAGCCAGATATTCGGCAAACCATGAAAGATATCGAAAGCAAATATGATTCCAAGCGTTTTGGTCAACAAAATTGTGCACCAAGCAGTAGCAATGAGAATCAGGTACACAAAAATCTTAGACGTCTTCAGTGCAATTCAGATCACTCGGAAGAATCGAATTGGTCCAATTTGGAGCCAAGCAGCCAAGCTCAGAACACCGATACATTGCGTACAGTGCATTCCTTGAGGCGAATCAAAACTTTACGCCAAGCTGTGCTCAGTAAAACTTCCACCAACAGCAATGCTGTTGAAGCCGAAGATTTAAAATCAAACAACAAACGCTGTTCAGCTCGTATGTCCAGTTCTGGTTCTGTGGCCACGGTCGCTTGTAATAATGGGGCCAGTAGCAGTAACACAATTCACAATAATAGCAGATCCTTTGATATCCGAACTCGGGCATCGATGCGGCGGACCAGAAGCAGCAAATTCCATCACCAAAATAGAAATAAAAACAACTTTCTGTTTCAACAATATGATGGTAGGCCATTGACTTGCCGTAGTGATCTGGCTGATTGCAGCTTGATTAGTTAGATTAGATGAAAAGCCTTGCCCAGTAGCTTTGGACCGCATCCTGTGCCTGACCACGTTTTTTCAATTTATTCTCTCTCATAGTTTCTTTTGTATGGTTAGTTGTGATGCTTGAGCTTGCCGTAAGCTTTGGTTGCCCAAATTTATCATTAGGATGCTAGTTATACTGGAATTTAAACTCTTCTATTCTTTGCTTCTCTTTTCCCAAACCAAAGTGCGATTCTGAATTCGATCCATCAACAGCCAGAATCAAAGTCCAAGCAAAGGTTGGAGATTAGCAAATCTGATTGGTGATTAATCGTGTAAACTTTGCCATATGGTGTTGCAGTCAATAAAAAGTAAAAAAAGTACATTTTATTTTATTCTATCAATTGAGCGAAAAATCAAATCAAAATTTTAATGATGAAACGTATGAAAAGTTGTTTTTTTAAAAATGCAGCAATTAAAAAATTTTCCAATACTTTAATTATTATTGATGGCAATTCAAAAGGAGACGATCGAATTCTTCGCAAGAATATGCTTGAATTGTATCGGTCTCCCAAATTCGTATGCTTCGCAATGTTTGATTTAGATGCAAACAAAATGTTTGACCATCTGATTTGGATTGGGATGAAATTAAATACCTGAAACAAACAAATCAAAAGCAATCAATCAATGAACAACACCGACAATGACGACCAACTCACATTTTGGGCGATAGCTTGGTGCCTCCTTTCAATAGTTTTTCAGTATTGGAAATCATTGGAGGATCCAATGTGACCAACACGAATGTATGGGGTCGCATACAAAGATGTCTTTGATCTGGTTTCAAAAAATTTACATATGCATTAATACAATGCTTCAAGTCTATAATGCCCATAGGTGGCTTGCTTTTATCTTCCTCAAAGCGCCAAAACATTAATTTTGGCCCTTGTAAAGAGAACCAACGTAGGTTCCAATAAGTTTTGAACGGCTCTTGAATATCAAAATATCCATGGAATGATGTAAGATAATTCACATCAAGAGAGGTTTCGATTTTCAAGTAGTTTTCAATTATTGACGGTAATTCTTTAATACCGTCCAGTCGATACAACTTTGTCGCTGCTTTTACCTCATTCAAAGTCAATAAAACGCTACCAATCATTTTGAAATTTCCTTTCACCACCAGACTTTCAGGCTCCACAAGTATCGGCTTGAAAACTGATGACTTATCTTTGGCCGAGGCCGATCTTACCAATGAAGGTGATGCCATCAATTTACGCCGAATCGATTTAAATGGTGTCGCCAATGTTTGCTTGGATTGTTTGCTATCTTTGATGGACAAGTCCAAGCTGAAGAGCTTGATAGTAATTTTGAAATCTTCCATAAGATCGGAGATCTTGACAGCAAGTTTGAATTGTAAAAATTGTTTTGCTAAATCGGCGCTGCTCGCCAAAACTTCCGATACTAATACGGTCGCTTCGTGGTAGATCAGAAAAATGAAATAGTGGGTACTGGATGCTAATAACATTTAAAAAAAATTGATTCGACTTTAGTTTTGGTGATCCAAAAACACAATGTGTAATCTACCTTTTCCTTTGGCGCGAGCAACCAAAAATTCGTCCAAGAATGGCAATTCAATTTGAGAAATGCTCAGTGTTCCTTTGGCTTTTGCGCTGTTGCACCTTTTCATATAAAATTCTGTATTCTTCAATACAGTTTTCAATCTTTCGATTTCTCTTAAACAAGCATTTCTCTTTTCGGCTATAATGAAAATGAATAATGATCAACACCAGAGTGATGCAAACCAAAATCAGCTTACCTGCCACAAGTAACAAACGCTCAGCTTCTATACGGCTTTCGGAATTTCGTAAGTCCGGGGTTGATAATGACAAATTTAAAGCTCTTTGAGCTTGTCTTAGTACCCTATCATGTTCGCCTACTTCCTGTTTAAGCGCAACTATCCTTTTTTGGCAACTCGTGCGGAATATTTCTTTTCTCTCTGGTTCTTCATCAGTCAACTTTTGTTTCAAGTTTATGACTTTGGGAGCACCACTTTTACTATCGCATTTTTCATCGTCATGATTTTGACAATCATTCTGTTGTCTACGGTACGAACTGATAGTTCGCAAAAAAGGAGCTTCATCTACATCGGTGTTTGGTTCTGGTTCAAATTCACTTTCATCATCAAAATCTTTAATCAAGTTCTTTTCTGCTTCTGGTTTTTTCGTGTCCTGAAACAATGGTATCGGTTTCTCCAGACTTGTCGATTCGGTTACAGAATCGACTGACTTGCCCGCAGCTTCGGGCTTCAAATCGACTCGAGTTGAACTTCGATGCATGGTGTTTTCCATTCCTGGGCAAACAATGGACAAATTATCATTATCTATGGCAGAAAAGGTAAGATCAGCCGAATCCTGCTCATTCAAATCAATTTCTGGATCATTTTGTGGCACAGTGTCCAATGAAATTTGCTGTTTTACCTCACAATCAGATTCAACAACTGATTGTTGGGTGTTTGGATCAGATTTGCAATTTGTTTCATCCATTTTTTGCTCAATACTTGATTTCATATTCATTTCTGTTGTTTTCAAAGGCGAGATTTCCATCGAAACTTTGTCTTGTGCAACAACTTGATCGCAAATCGGCGAGTTTATTATTTTATCATCGTGACTAAATGATTCCTTGAATGGTTGCTTTTGAGAATTTATGTTTTTCTTGTATTGTTTGGCTCGAGCTTCATGCTCTTCACGGATTGCTTTCTCAAATAACCGTTTCTTTTCTCTGACCGGTAACAATTCCGGAGCCAAAGGTTTGATTCCATCTTCATTCGATGATTGATTGATTTTGGCTTCGAATATTTTTTTCAAATCTGCAACGCTGGTTTGTTTCATCACCTGTTTTTTTTCTGCAACCATTAAGCCATTTGAGCATTTTTCAGGTGTCCCAACAATGTTTGATTTGGGAAAATCCTTTTGTGGCTTCAAATTTGTTTGTTTGGAATGGATCGTCACCTGTTGCTCAATTTTAATTTCGTTCGTTTCAGTGCCACTTTTAATCGGGTAATATAATTCGGCGATTGATTTGAGTCGATCTTTGATGGTGATTACACTTTTGGGCATCTCCGCATTCTGATTCTGCTCTTTTAGCACAAATTTTTTTGGTCGTACGGATTCAGAATAATCCTCATCGTGATAAAACTTGGTTAAGGCATCGAGTCGTTTGAGAAGTCGTGAATTTTTATTAGCAACATCGTATTGGATATCAATTTCCGGTGCATCATCAACATTACGATCATGATCATGATCATGATCATCATCATCATCACCATCATTATGTTCTAGCACATTTAGTAATTTTTTGATTGATTGATGAACATCTTTAACTTGTGCTGTGGAAAATTCTTGGTTTTCTGGAATATCTACGCTAGAACAAGAACCATCACCATCACAACTTTCTTCGGAGGATTTTATCGGCGAGATGGAACGAATCGTTTGATTATCAGGCAAGATTTTTTCATCTTCTGTTTGCTCCAATGCTTCATCGATTTGTTGTTTGTAGGATCGTACGCGTTGCATGATCTCCTGAAAGAAATCATTTAATTGTTTGAAACAAAATAAGTCAACCACAATACAACAGCTTACCGAAGAGAAGGAATCCAATTCGTTGAAAGTGTTTTCATTCGTATTCATTATGGTGAACAAAAATTTTGCAAAATGTTTTCACTGACAGTTTATTAGATTTTAGTAGTTTGAAAAAGTGGAAAAAAAATAAAACAACAGTGCACAAAACTGTAGCTGCTAACCGCCAAAATGCGATTGTCAACGGTCGACGCGCGCCATGACGAAAGAGTGTGGGCCGTTCATAAAGGAAATGACAGAAAATGGCAAACTTCCCCAAGTAAATGCAATCTTTTTAATTTATTGGATTGTAGTCCCGTTCCAAAAATTCAAAAAAAAGATCAACTAATTGATTTATTTGGTAAAATATGGATAGATGATGTTGGAAAAAATAGCAAAAAATATATTGTTGGACAGTATTGTCAGAATTTGGTGATGAAGATGAAGATGGCACAGAACAAAATGGCTTTATCAACATACCAACTCTACAAAAAAAAATTAAATGTATTTTTGTTACGATATCACTTGCACGCTGGATATTGTATTGGGCTATGTGATTGTAATTGAATATTAATTCTTAGTATTGTTACGACGTTTAGGATGGCGACTTCGACTTTTGGCTTTGCACAATGGGCAAATAGGAGCGTTGCGATGAATCTGTTGGTGACAGGAAAGACACGATTTCATTGGTGGAGGTTGTTGACGGAACGCTGCTGCTGCCGCCGCCACAGATGAAGCGCTAGAAGATTGATCCTGTTGAAAACCACTGCTGTTTCCTGTTGTTGTTGGTCCAACGCCACTGCCAGTCATCAACGATAAACGTCCATAAGGGGTTGCTGTTTGATGGTGCTTTTCTTGTTGTTGTTGTTGCTGCTGTTGTTGTTGCTGCTGTTGTTGCTGTAAACCTGACATCAAAGATGCTAATGATGATGAGAATGAGCCAGGTGCCGCTGCTCCAGAAGATGGACCATGATGGTGCACATTAGTATTGTCGGTGAATGGTTTGTTGTTATCAGTATTGGCATTATTGTTGTTGGCATTAGACAATGGTTTGGTCATTACTGGCTCCGGATTGGGCTTCAAATCAGTCCATTCGGTTTTGAACAGTGAATTGGTTCGTTTAGTTTCCAGGTCAAGTTTATCGATCAGAGTGGCGTCTTCATCCTTGCCATTGTTGTTTTCATTCAATCGCGGAAGACCGATTTCGGCGCGCATTTTTTCCACACCGTCTTTCATTTGTTGCAGATGATTATGCAATCGTTTGACATTGTCCACATGACGATTACGATCTTCTTCGCTTTGTTTAAGCACATTCTCCAACATGTTTATGTCCGAATGGATCTGTCGTAGTTCTTCAACATGAGTCATTTTCTCCTGATAAAGCGAATCCATTTCCCTACGATATTCTTGCAAGCATCTCTCCTCCACATTCACCAGATCCAGTTCTTCGTTGATAGAGGAGCGCATTCGATCAATTTCTTGCATTCTATATCGGATTTCTTTTAGATATTCCAATTTGTTCATCACCATCAATTCTTTCTCAGTAGTCATTCTGGTTCTGTCAGGTTCTGCATATGGAATTCACGGATTGGTTGAAAAGAATCGTGGAAATTATTTTCAAAATAATATCCAAACCAAAAAATTATTCAATAACATACAATCTAATGGCATAGTCTACCTGATCGCTTGAAAAAGATTCACTGGTTTAAATGAATTTTACAAATAAAATTCCCTAATATTTTTGCTGCGCCTTTAGCTCAAGTCAAATAAACACGGTGAGGGTGAGCACAATCGAGGGCATCAAACATTTAGCACAGTGATAGTGACAGTCCTGACAGTTGCCAGTCTGTCTTGTTGTGTTTTGGTCATTCTCTGTCTGTGCTGAACCAATATTCGTATGGGTTTGGGCGGTATACTATAGTAGCATGGTATAATATAGTAGCGGATTGATGTGCTCACCGTACCAACAGTAAGCCTTCGACATTCGGCCTCTGACACCGCAGCAGCAGCATTGGTAAAAATATTTGGAAAAACTGCACGAGCCACAGACTATTTCCAATGTTCCTTTATGTATCTCAGTGTATCTCCAAAACAATCCAGTTTTTTAGCATAAGCCAAAGGTTTCACATGGAAAGTTGTTCAGTTTGGCCCTTATTTTTTTGTTCACTAAAAGTTGAATATTGGAAAAAATCCTTTAAATTAAAAAAAGGTTGCGCTAAATTATGAATCTACTGGCGCCATTTAGGTTTGAGGCAATCGGAAATCAAACAAATTAATTGGTCTATTATTCTCTGAATATTCAACCATTTACCCCATGGTGGACCAATTGGATAAGCGGAAATAAAAAAAAAACCAATCCCTGAGGTTTCAAAATAAGGCATTTACCTGGAACGGACGTTATATTTGTTTTTGATTAGTTCAACTATGTATCCAATTTACTTGGCTGGTCTGGTAAGATCTGGTGAAATCAAGTTGACCACTCTAACATATATTGACACAGTAAACTAGTGTATGCTGCTCTGATTGAACTAGCTATAAGACTATTTGGATCATGACATCATCAATGGAATTTTTTGAAGCCCACCATGTTCATTCTGATTGGCTGATAATTTTCCATTGAAACCAATCATCAAATGGATTCTGGCAATCACCGCTCTCATATGGCCAACAGGCACGCAATCAATCCCTATTTGCATTATATCTGATGGGAATTTAAAGGAAGTTAACAGGAAATCTTGAATCTTGAATTAATCAGTTCAGATTCTCAGAGGAAATGACCAACCAACCAACCACCGACCCACCCACCCACACACACACACACACACATACAAACATAAAAATTTAAAGTTTTTGGGTAAAGTTTTTGCTTCCTCACACCTTCTTTGGGATCGGGGTTGAATACATTCAATACATCGCCTCTCACCCGCCGGTATCACACCACATCAAACCACACCGGAAAGATAGTAGTGCTGAAAAACACTGGTGAAAGTCAGTTCAGACTAACTGATTTGGTTCCAACTGGTGTTTGTGTGTTGGCGTTTGGCCAAAACATTGGTATAAAAAGCTGCAGCATCACCCAATCATCATTACGGAACGACTTGAGGAAACCGCCGTGTTTGCTTTGTCTGCTGCTTGGTCATTATCAAATTATCCGTTTGTCAGCTAGAGATGCATCCATCCTCAAGCTTTTCCAGTTTTGGCCCAAAAAAATTGGTTTTCCCTGGCAATCTTTTCATGTGGACTGCTTATGTGCTTGTCACAATGCAGGTTTTTATCGTCGCCATGTTGGCAGCTCCTTTGGCCACCAATTCAACGGAAGGATTGCAAATCCAAGCTAACGTAAGTTCCGTAACTATACTAATTGATTAGGTGATTGAAACACTATATATTACTATGTTCTTGCAAATTCTAGAAGACAAATGAGAATAAAGGCGACACTTTTTACCCACCTCGGTGCTTGCCCAAACAACCATGTGGATGGGAAGTATTCAAGCCCGAGCAATTTCGAAGCGTTCCATCATACTTCATCTACAGCCCGTATGTGGCTCAATGATTTGATTTCACTTTTTTTATAATTATCATTACTATTATTGTGATCACGGATACAGGTGTCGATGCTCCGAAGAGCAGCAATGTGCGCGCCATAGTGAGGATTTATCAATCAGTTCATACATTTACAAATGCAAGACAGTCAATGGAACCGAAGATTTATCCATATTGATGCAAGCGATCAATTACAACGATCACCTATCCTCATATTTTTAAAAGCTACTACCTATTCAACAAAAATTGATGACAAGGCATCAAAAAAACCAAATTACATAACATAGGAAAAAAAAGGCACCGCCGAGAGTCGAACTCGGGATCTCCTGTTTACTAGACAGGCGCTTTGGACCAACTAAGCCACGGCGCCATTCCTTTTGTTTCTTAAAACATTGCGGACTTTCTGACAACTATAAGTTATTAGGTTCAATTTATATCCACTCTAATCTGACATTTTTGTTTGATTTTTTTTTGTAATAATTTCTAAAACGATAACTAAAAATTAAAGCTTATTGTATTGCATGATTGAACAAAAATATGACTCGTTTGAAGTTTTCGTGATTCTCTCGAATATGTGGATCGGCTGAATAATAATAAAATTAAATCAATCAACCTTTAACCGATCGATATTAGGTTAGCACATGTCCGCTATCTTGCGTATGTTGGCGGGCTATCCATCCTCGCCATCCTATCCACAATGAACAGGCAACGCTCTGTCCGTTTGTCTGTCTGTCTGTCCAAGTGCCTTTTTCTTACCGCAGCTGCAGTGTTTAGTGCTTATTCGTGCTTGGTGTGCTTCTTCTCCTCCCGTGTTTGTCTCCCGCTCATTGTCATGAAATAATAATCTGAATCAAATTTTTAATCATCTTCCAATTCATTCTTTGTTTTTTCCAAACCTTTTAAGATTGGCTGTATAACAAGGTCGATTATAACCTTGGCGCAATCTTTTCCACCAAAATATTCGCCATTCTCCAGTTGACAAGATTTGTTTACGTCCATAATTTGAATCAATCAATTATAGATATTTGGACATTGACATATCTCAACCAAAATGTCTCACTTCATAGTTGACAAAGATGCTTTTTTTCGTCGAATGCGTTTGGTTTATGGATCTTGGAAGGTAAGCAGATAGCTACTTTTCGATCACCAATATTTATGTTTTTTGTTTGGGGCAGAACGAAAGTGAAGAAGCGTTGAGTAATCTATCCAAATGTGATGCCATTGCCATTGCGGTTGGACAAGAAAACGATATGGTCTATTGTAAATCCACCGCGATTCTGGTATTTCGTATGATAGTTTTTGAGTTTAGTCAATAATGAATCAATTTTCAATTGCAGACCTGGCTGTTTGGCTATGAGATTACCGACATAATAATTGTCCTTTGCCAAAAATCCATCCATGTTTTGGCTTCCAAAAAGAAAGTAGAATTTTTGAAAACAATCGAATCCAGCAAGGAAAATGAAGCAGGTGTTCCACCAATAACATTGCTCGTCCGCGATAAATCCGATAAAGATTCTGCCAACTTCGATAAATTATTTAATGCGATCCATAATTCTGGCGCTGGAAAAACAGTTGGCATTTTTCCAAAGGATAAATTTCCTGGTGAATTTTTCATGGAATGGCAAAAACGTATGGATAGGAACAAATTTAAATTGCTGGATATCAGCGTGCCCGTAGCTTACATAATGGCTCCTAAAGATGAGCAAGAGATTAATTTAATGACCAAAGCATCCATGTTGACTTGTGAAGTGTTCTCGAAATATCTGAAAGAAGAAATTACCCGTATTATTGATGAAGAAAAAAAAGTCAAACACGCCAAATTGGCTGAAGGAGTGAATGCTGCCTATCAGACGAAAAAAATCTTGAAAAATATCGATGTTTCACATTTAGATCTTTGCTATCCGGCCATCATTCAATCAGGTGGCAATTATAATCTCAAGTTCAGCGCCTCTAGTGACAAGGATACTCTACATTTTGGCGTCATCACTTGTGCTCTCGGTATCCGTTATCGCCAATATTGTTCCAATTTGGTTCGAACCCTTTTGGTCAATCCAACCGAAGAACAGCAAAAGCATTATGAATTTTTGCTATCACTACAAGAAACCATTATAGATCGACTTCGGCCCGGAATCAAATTGTCCGATCTCTACCAACAAGCGACTGACATGGTGTCCAAGTATGATAAACGATTGTTGGATAAATTCACCAAAAGTTATGGTTTCGTGATGGGAATCGAATTTCGGGAAAGCTCTTTACAGATTGCTCCAAAAAACAATGCCATTGTACGTAAAGGAATGGTTTTCAATGTTTCAGTGGGAATATCCGGTCTCCAAAATCGCGAAGCTCAAGATGAAAATGGTAAAAATTATGCCCTGTTCATTGGCGATACGGTATTGGTCAACGACGAAAAGAGTGCAGCTTCTGTGTTGACTCAAAACAAGAAAAAGCTCAAAAGTATTGCCCTCATCATCAAAGATAATGACAACGAAGAGGAAGACGAAGAAGAACAGGATGACAATATAAACGCTGTGGTCAAAGATGCTTTGCAAGGTCGTGGCAGACGAACTGCTGTCATCGACACAAAGCTCAGAGTAAGTTTTCAGAGATTCCCAAACCCATTCTATTTTATTCTCCCATTCCGCATTATATTCTGTTTGAATTCTAGTCCGAGCCAACCAACGACGACAAGCGCCGCAAACATCAGCGCGAATTGGCTCAATCTTTGAATGAAGAAGCTAGAGCTCGTTTGGCACAAAAATCCGGTCATAAGGGAGAAGAAAAGGCTAGAAAATCTACCATCTCTTACCGATCGGCGCAACAAATGCCTCAAGAGCGTGAGATACAAGAATTGAAAATATACGTTGACAAACGTTTCGAAACAATCATATTGCCCATATTCAGCATACCTGTTCCTTTTCACATTTCCACCATAAAAAACATATCTCAATCAATTGAAGGCGATTATACTTATTTGCGGATAAACTTTTTCACGCCGGGTACCACCATTTCCAAATCGGAATCGGCCATGTTTGCCAACAATGCAAATTCAACCTTTTTGAAAGAATTGACTTATCGGTCCACCAATTTAAAAGAAGCCGGAGAAATATCCGCTCCATCCTCCAATCTCAATACGGCTTTCCGTTTGATCAAAGAAGTGCAGAAAAAATTCAAAACACGAGAAGCTGAAGAACGTGAAATGGAAGGTATCGTCAAACAAGATCAGCTAGTGTTGTCCAGCTCCAAAATCAATCCCAAATTGAAGGATCTGTACATAAAGCCCAACATTATTGCCAAACGAATCCATGGAACGTTGGAAGCGCATCTGAACGGTTTCCGTTTTACATCGATTCGAGGCGACAAGATCGACATCATGTACAACAACATCAAACACGCTTTTTTTCAGCCATGTGATGGTGAAATGTTAATTTTGCTACATTTCCATCTCAAAGTAAGAATACTACTTGCAGCTTAGGTCATCAAGTCATTCGATTCTTTTTGCTTTCTCTTCCAGAATCCAATCATGTTTGGCAAGAAAAAACAAACCGATGTTCAGTTTTACACTGAAGTTGGCGAGATCACCACTGATCTGGGCAAACACCAGCACATGCACGATAGAGACGACTTGGCAGCAGAACAGGCCGAAAGAGAAATGCGCTCCAAGTTGAAGGCTGCCTTTCGATCATTCTGTGACAAAGTGGAAGCCATGACCAAACAACAAGTAGAATTTGATACTCCCTTTAGAGAACTAGGTTTTTATGGTGTGCCCAACCGATCCAATGTTTTACTTCAACCAACTTCTGGTTGTTTGGTCAATCTTACCGATTGGGTTAGTAAATTTGATCAAATATTAATTATTATCATTCACCTTTTCACATTTGTTTGTTTTGTTAGCCACCTTTTGTAATCACTTTGGAAGATGTAGAATTGGTCCACTTTGAACGGGTTCAATTTCATCTGAAAAACTTTGACATGGTCTTTGTGTTCAAAGATTATTTCCGTAAAGTGGCCTCCGTCAATTCAGTTCCCATGAATATGTTGGACCATGTCAAAGAGTGGCTCAAGTAAGTTTCCAAAATGTTCGAATCAATCAGATTAATAAAAACCATTGGTCTTTTAACTAGTTCATGTGATATTCGCTATACCGAAGGAATTCAAAGTTTGAATTGGGCCAAAATCATGAAAACAATTACCGATGATCCCGACGATTTTTTCGATAATAACGGCTGGTCTTTTCTGGATGCCAACAGTGGAGATGAGGATAATGCAGAAGAAGAAGTGGATGAAGAGGATGATGCCTATAAGCCAGATGAATCAGATTCCGAAGGCAACGAAGAAGACTCAGAGTCTGAATTCTCCGAAGAATCGATGGTTTCTGATGAATCCAGCGATGGTAAAACATCTCTTAAATAGCCATTTTGAACAAATCCAATTTGATTTTTGTTTTGTTTTTTCAAGAAGAACGTTCTTTAAGCTCTAGCGAAGAGTCTGGGAAAGATTGGTCTGAATTGGAAGAAGAAGCGGCCAAAGCTGATCGCAACCAGGGTGAATTTGTCGATGATTATACGGCTAAAAAACGTAAAGTATTGAGCAAAAGATCGGAGAAGGAAAACCACAAATCCAAAAGTATAAAACGCCATGCTGAAGATTCTTCTGGACATTCAAAACACGATCGTTCAAGCAAGAAACGGAAACATTAATTTGAAGGCAGACATTTTGCTTAAATAGAATTATCTTGTAAACTCAATCAATCACTCATCCACATCGAAACCTTTTCGAAAGATATTGACATTAATCTTTCAATTATTCATTATGCTTCTATTTTCATTTGCATTGATTTATTAATTATAAATAAATCTTTTCCAACAATAACCAAATTGAGCCTTGATCCGGTTGAATGGCATTTTGAGGTCATTCTTGCTGCTGTATCTTGGCCCTTTCCTGATTCGATCTTTGTTTGTCGGTGTGATGGGTGGATTCTGCATACATAGGAGTGGCTGTGAAGAATCACAGCTCAAGCCTGGATTCTTTGTCCGTTCTCCTTTAATAAATCTTAGGAGGTTCATATAATGAATCTGATCCTATCCGGTCTTGTCTGTCTGGATTGTTATGCGCCTGCACAATAGCGATGGCCGTCTATTCTTAAACCAAGAATTTTGATTCTCTATGTCTCATTGTTGATGTGTCGGCGAATTCGAATGCTTGCTTTACATTCAATGGTTGGATAAGTGATTGGCGGCCCGAAATGGAGTTCGGCAAAGTTTTCCCAGAATTGTGCTGCAATGGGCCCTATCAACGTTTGCTGTATTGCTTCATATTGATGCCCATTCAGATCAATTACTATTGCCAGATTTACAGCCATTTGTTTATAACCGGACTACCTATCTTGTTTCGGTGTAGAATAAACACCTTTTTCAACCACCGAGAAAATCTTCTCCACTCCAACAAGATGCAAGATGAACATGATCGGCAATTTAACTGGACGATGACCACGCAAAACAATCGAACCATTAGAAAATTGATTGGCAACCAAAACCCGCAAAAATATTTTTATTTGCCATGGAAATATTTTTCGACCAATGACGGTCATACGGTCACCGTAAATGAATTTGACCTATCTTCAATGTTGATTAGTGTTAATTATTCTCTGGCCACATTATTGAAGAAGCTTAATCCTTGCCATCAATACGATGCTGCACGCGATCGTTTTGTTGGGGATACAAACCCATCCAACACCACCATTCACCTTGCCCGAATAATTCAATGCTCCGCGCAAGGGTGGATTCACGATGCTGATGCTAACTCTGAACAGCCATCCTCTCGAATCATCATAAATCATTCCATTGTCAGTAAGGTTTGTAGAATGGCCCAAAAATGTGTCTGCAACAATAATGTTCGTGACCAACCTTTGATGTCGCCAATACACTGACTTGTAATCATAGAATCATTGCTAAATGTTTCGTTGTTGGTCGCACATCCTTGATATTCCAACTTGATTCCAACATTGATGGCTAATTTTTTATCTTGTCATTCAAGGTGTCTTCTGATGTCTTCTATTGATTAATGCTTGCACCAGGCAAACCATTAGTTAGAAGCAAAGGTTCATTGTTCTCAACCATTGGCCATTCTGTATCAGAATTGCACAAATATGGTGATAATTGACTGATTGATTCTTTTAATTAAGCTAATGTAGCCCATTCCAAATAGTTATCTCCAAGAGCTCTCTCTCTCTCTCTCTCTCTCTCTTGGTTGATCACTTGTTTGATGCAATTGAAACCGGACAATTTAGCTGGACACCATGTTTTTTTCACATCAACATTATAGACATGTTCGCAGAATCTCTCACTGGAATAAGCGAAACATTGAAAATGGTGCCTATAAAACATGACAATATCTGTTTTTTGGTAATGTTAAGGGAACCGGCTACAATATGAATTATGCCACAATCACATTTATTCGATATTTATCGATTAGCTTGGCCCAAGCTTTCACCATGATCATTATTATTCATTAGTTGTTTGTGCCATTTTGCTTGAGCCTTGCTTGCCATCAGTTCTAATCTCGCTCTGCTATTCGCTATTCTTGCTTTGACTTAATTTAATTTAAATATTAATAGTTTTAATGCATTCTTCTCTTGCTTGTGAAGATGGTTCTACATTGGGCGGCTGTCTGCTGAGGGCAAAACTAAGCTCGGCGGTTCGGGCTGTATAAACTGTATATCGAACTGAAGAATAATTGACAAATCACCACCATCATCACAAATGCTGCCGCAGCTGTCCTCGTCCTCATCAATGGCTTCAGCAACATTGCATAGTTGGGTCCGCCAACTTGGTTTCATAAATCACCCACCATTGAAGTGATGTCACGAAGAATTGTTCTGGTGTAGAGAATCAAATTGAATCCTCCACAACCGAACCAGAGTACTAGTTTCTAGTGTTACAGCTTTCGATTACAGCAGAAGCTGCTGAATGAAAACCACACCATTAATGGTTTAGTTCAGTTCAATCTTGTCTAATGATGGTAGCGATGGTAATTGTTCAATAGTTTTGGTTAGCAGTGGTCAAGCAGATAATCGAACCAACAAACAAACAATCTGTACCTAGCATTTCTAGCAATCAAAAACAGTGCATTCGGGTCCGTCAATCACTCATACACTGATTGGACCGAGTCAAATTGGCCGAAAAAAATGGATCCATTAAAGAGCCATGTAATTGATTCTGTTCGGATAGATTTTTTTTCATTGGTTCTTGTTTTGGATGCTCAATGTTTTTCAAGCATCGCTGGAATGATGATTGTTGGCGGAGACAATCAAAACCAAAAGAAGCATAGCTTAGTAGCTATTGCATTTAGTTTGCGATTCTTTATAAATTTGATCTATTCTATTGTCATCAATGAAATTAGTTGGAAACCATTAATTGGCCCAACGGCCAACCATAATTGAATCGATGCAATTGATGATTGCATTCCTCATCCAGAATCAAATCTAATTTATAGAATGCCATTTTGTCACACACTATATCACCAAATTTTTCAATCACTATTTTTTGTTTGTCGAATGTGCACCCAGTGGAATTTGGTCTGCAGCAATGAATGGAAACAATATTTTCTGCTGGAAGTTTTCCTCATCGGAATGGTGCTTGGTTTTTTGCTACACTATTTGCTGTGCCATAAGTGAGTATCATTAAAATCTGGTCCTTGATGATGATGATGATGATGAAAAGAATGGTAATGAAAAGAATGCACTTCTTCCTAAACAATGATGTAAACCACAGCATCGGTTATCGCAAGACCTTTTTCTTGATGCTATTGATTCAATGTGTGGCCGGATCATTCAGTGCCTTTGTTAAGGAATTCAAACACTTTGCCTTATTTCGATTCTTGCTTGGAGTCTCATTGCCCACAAGCTCAATGGTCTCCACTGATATCAGTAAGTGAATTGCATACTTTTCTATGGTTAAAATTCTCTCTTCCCCTTGCCCTAGTGGTAGAGATAGCAGGGGTTCGTTCCATTTCCAAGATCGTAGTTTTTAACGAAATAACTCGATTGGCCGGTTCTTTGATGCTGGTTCTAATATCCTTTTGGATCGACGACTTTCAACATGTTCTACTGGCTTTGTCTTTACCGTTCGGATTGTTTTTGTTCTGGTGGTGGTAAGCATTGAACGTTTTCCATCTATTCAATATCAATAATCTGTTTGGCAAGTTAAGGTCTTTTCCTGAATCTCCCCATCACTTGCTGGTCAAAGGTAATGTGGGTGAATTACAACAAATGGTATTAAATATGGCCCATACAAATCTCAAACATCTTGATCCACAATTGAAAGATTCATTGAAGGTAAGTCAGCAAGAAGCTCGTTTATCTATCTTTCATCACATTCCGTTCTGACACATGCACATTCAGCGACGCATTCATATCGAATCGGCAATCTATAAAGAATTCAAATTGTCTTCTATGTTGAAAAAACTGCAATCCAGCTGTTCCAATCAACCAAACATCGAACTGATGGATCGAGATTTGAATGGATCGTTCGACGAAGATGATGATTCGGCAGTGAGGCTGAATCGAATCACTTCAAATGAATTGAATATCCATTCGGATTATCAAATAATCCCACTCCCTTATGCAAACAGTGCAGATGAACATTTGGCTCGGCGATTACAACCGCTCAATTATTCTGGTGTCTGCGATTCGTTCGGTAGCAAAACCCATGACTGCATAACTTTGAATTCGATTCTCAAGTTGCCAAACATGCAACGCAAATTCATAGTTTTGCTTGTTTCGGCCTCCATCAATTTCGGTCTATACGTTTCATTGAATTATTCGATTTTGGATTTATTGGAATCAGGTCAGTCCTAGTGGAAAACACTTGTTTGCTTGGCAGGATCCCAAATGTTCAGATTCCAAAATGTTGCTTTTCGGTCAGATTCTGGTTTAGAAAAATCTTCGACAAAAGAGCTTCTCTATTATCTATTTATATACGCTATTGTGGTCAGTATGCTCTCTTCCATTGTGACTGGTTTAATTTTGAATCGGTTCGGGCGTAAATCTACTTTTCTGGTTTCTTCACTGATGGCCACCATGTTTTGCTTGCTCACTGGTTTCTCAATGTCATCCATCAAGATCCATCCAAATGGCCAATTTGAAAGAATGATAAAAATGGAAAAATCTTCATTGCTATGGCAAGAACCCTTCAATATGGTCACTATAATCAATTACGGCTTATTGAAAGCATTTCACACCGCTGCATTCTTAATATTGGTGATTTGGTCTTATGAGCTACTCTCATCGAATGGTCAATGTCGCCCAGCTTTTCGCATTTATTGGGCTTTGGCTCATATTCCAATCATCCTTTTGCCAGTTAGTCTATACTATTCGGTAAATATAACCGTGTGACCGTTTCATTGATTAGATATTGAGTTTGAATTTGGAAAAACATGTTGGACGATTTGTTTCAGAGCCATCACCGGTACATGACGATATCAATTCCCAAATTGTCCGTCCTACAGTGGTCGGTTAATAGCTCTACAGTGATTGTACAATATCCTTGGAATCATTTAATGTTTTTAATGATGATTTTAACGTCTACTTTGCTGAGTTTGATTCTACCGGAAACTGGATCCCAAAACGATCCTTTGCCCTCCTCTTTGCAAGAGGCGGAGATGTTTTGTTGTACACTATCAGTAAATGATTTGCATCGACGTTCTGGAAACCTCAACAATCCCTGTTCAAACTGGTTTTCGCGGCGAGCATTGTTCAATTTTCAAACTCCAAAGTGAGTTAAACTCAATCTCTAACTTATAATTTGTAATTTACTTGTGTAGCATCCGCCCGGTAGGAATTTTGAAGAATAGACAATCATTGAATCCATCAGAAGAGCGAGAAAAAAGAGCTCATCGTTCCATCATGGATCCAATCTGCCTACAACAACTAGGTGCACAGACCAAGCCTAAGGGTAAGGGTAACAGATTTTTCGGATATAAATATTTTCAAATAAACAGGATGAAAACTAAATAAGTCTCGTACTTTCCCTCATACTTACCCGATATTTTTGAAACCAAAAAAAAACGAAAAAAACATCTGTCCAGATAAAAATCATCACACTGATGATCAGTTGAATGATTATGTTTGGATGACATCCAACAGTGCTGTATCCACTGGCTTCATTCAGCCGAATCAATTCCATAACAGAGATGATGGCGATGATCATCCTGAATCGAAAGATTTGAATGAATCTTTCTCTTCTCAGCATCACAATGGAACAATGGTATCGTTAAGGCGGCAGCAACAACAACAACAACAACTATATAACAAAACAAATAGTCTACCAGCTTCAATGACTTTTTGTAACCATGAGCGGTTGGCCTGCAACATTGGTCCTCATCACGGAAATGGCCCAATCAATCATATTAATGATGGCAATATTCTTTCACATAACAGCCATCATCCATCCCATTATGAACATTTTGACAAGTATGTAATTCCGATTTATAGTAACCAAAACAGAATTTCCAAGCATTATAGAATTCGAGAATTTTTCACAATATATCAAACAATTTAGAGAACTAATCGGAGCATTGCTCATAAAATGATAACTATTTGAAAAAAATACCAGCGAAAAGGATGGAACTTGGTTCCAAGTTTTTCGCAGACTAAATTTTTCCTTGACTCATTAATTGTTTAGGAATGTTACCACCACCGATCTATCTGCTTGGCCTGACCAATTGAATGGACCCAACATGGATGGTGATTTGCAATCATTGTACCATCAACAATTCAATAAATCGTATTCGGCTCAAGATCATCGAAGCAGATCATCCACTGCCAAAGTCCAGATTTTGAATATTATAGATTTTAGTAGGGAAAACGATAAAGAAATCCTTGGTGAGATGGAAACCTACTACAATGAATCGGAGAATGATCAGTGAACAAAAAAAATCAATTTAGCAAATAAATCTACTTCTAAGTTATACTACTATCATTCAGTCAGATTGTGAATTGTGAAAAAACAATTGTATTTCCATTCTTTTTCATCAATATGGGAAATATTCGCTTTGAACAAATATCCCAAAATTTTTGCAAATTGTTGCCAAAACATATTTAACAATAAAATCCGTATTTAATATTTTATATCAAATTCCAGACAGTTTAAAACAGGCCGCATTCTATCATTCAACTTCATTCATTCATTCGGATGATTTTGTTGATTTTTGTTTTTGCTCCGTTTTTTCTTGTTCGAACTGGACACGGTAACAAATCCATTGTTATCATTGTTGGCAGAATTAACTATCGGAGTCAAGGCTGGAGCTGGACCACACATGTCCTATTTAATCAAAACAAGTTTTTATGAAAAACCAGAATCATATTGACCAAAAATCATATCTTACTTCATATGGTTCATTTTGTTTGGCTTTATTTCGCAAATAACTCCTTTTAGATATGAAATTTTTGGCGAAATCTCGAGATATTTTATTGCTGCCCAAATACGTTTGAACATAATCATTGATTTCATCGGGTGATGCAATATCCTTCAAAAAGCTAACGAATGTCTCGGCTAGATGTAAAAAAGGGTAATTATTTCATTGGATTATTACTTTTTTATATAAAAAAAAACTGACCATCTATATTGAGTTCAAAATTCAACTTCAAAACATCCAAACACCATTTGTCGAATTCTTCCATGGATTCGACTTGAATGGTCATTGGATTGACATCCTCATGGAACGGAAAAAACATGGATGAATTATTTGCGAAATTCTGATCGATTTTTCCTCTACTTACTTCATTGCCTTTAGTTTTGGCAGGTACAGTTTTTAGTACAGCCGTTTTGATATGAGCACTGTTGGAAACATTCGAAACACCAATACCACTCGCGGCGTTAGGACGGTTCACATCATTTTTGGAAGTTTTCAAAACGGAACTCGACGACTGTTGACTATTACTATTGTTTAATGCTGATCTGTAATTAATCACACGTGTCGGTTGCATGATAGCCTGATGATTATGGTCTTCTTCATGATTAAGGGATCCACAATTATTGTTCCAAGTGTTTTTCTTGGCCGACGATTGCAGTTGTTTGATTCGCTTTAGGATTTGGAACAGATTTTGTTTAAATTGTCATGAACCTGAATTTGGTCCGCCTACCTCTTGTTCTTGTTGTTGCCTAAGTTTCATAATATGTGACTTTTTAGTGATGAAAAATTTAGAGAAAAACATTGAAACATTATTGTTGCCCAGATAGGACTGACAATATTCGGAAACTTCGCTGGGTGAGCCTAAATCTTTAATCTGGGCCACAAATGCAGACGCTAAAAGAAAACACAATGTTAGATCTCTTAAATCAAAAAAAAATGCGTCAAACAATCAATACAAACCATCAATAGAATCAAAATGTTTGTTCAGTATTTCCACGGAATACCGAATCAACTCATCTTGGTTTTCGATGCAGAGTTTCATCACTTGAGAATCATTGACCTCAATTTTTTTGATTACTCTAGGATTAGTTTTCATCATGTGTTTCAACATGCCACTATCTACGGTTTTGGATGAAGATTTTTGGCCAGCAGCAACTGCATTCTTGTAATTGATGCTAGCACCATTATTGATTGTTTGTTGGTCGTCTTCATCCCAATGTTTACCGGTTTCTTGGCTGTTCCAAACCGATGATGACGACGAATTTTTGGCAACAATGGCAGCAAGCGGGGCAGCAGATCGACGCCTGGCTGTCATTTCCGATACTTCTTGTTGATGCTGCTGCTGACGTACAGCAGCTACTTTCTCCGCTTCTTCGGCTTGAATCTCGGCCAAAGTTTTTACGTTAGAAAGATTCTGTTCTTGCCACGGCTGAGAAGCCCATTTCATTGATTTTTGTTGCTGTTGAACCATAGCATTCATCTGTTGTATTCCTTTTTGTCTTTTTCTTTCTTCTTCTTCTTCTTTTTCCTCTTGCAATCGTTGTATTTCAGCTATGGAAAGAGTTTGCATTTTGGACTGCTGCAGATCAACATCTTCGGCGGCAGTGGTGGTAGCGGGATTGCCCCAAACCGCTTTTTTGGGCAATTGAGGCATTTGTGGAATGAATGCGCTGTTGATCACATTGGTCGGCGATGTTCTAACAGGCTGAGGAGAAGCTTGTTGCTGCAAAACAGCTACCGCCGGTTTGACCGTCTCTGACACCGATTCTTTTGTCCCGTTTTTCTTCATCATCAATTTTTGCTGGTTCTGCTGTCGATGTTTTTGTTTGCGGTCCACTTCGATGAATTCGCCACTTTCACCATCAGCATCGATAAGATCGGATTTTTCACCGCCTTGTTTTGTTTGCTGTAGACTACGGTAACGTTCTTCGGCTTCTCGACGTTGCAATTCTTCAACATCAGTGACAGAAAGAGCACCGGGTAGAAAATTATTGGCCATCCAAGATGGGTTTGTACTTGCTGCTGCTGTTGGTGGTGGTGGTGCCGTACTGTTGGAAGCATATTTTTTCAACAATTGCAATGGATCATCTTTGGTGTCCGGCGCTTGATGTTCAGAATGCCGGGGAAATGAATTCTCCAAGTCCATTTGGCTGGCAGAAAAAGTGGTGGGTGGTTCGTATGATTGGCCTCTTTTCAAAGATTGTTCCAACGGTGGTTGTTCATTATCGGCTTGTCTTGATATGAATGAATCATCTAAAGAAAGCTTCTTGGCAGTCCTCACCAAACCCGAACCATTATTGGCAGTGCTAAAATGATCACCATCGATTGGATACATCATTTCGACAGCATTTGTTTGCGGCCTTCCAGCTATGCTCGACGGTGTTACACATTGATTCATGTGATATTGATCGTTTAAAGCTTGTCTCAATTGGTCCTTATTGTGAGTCAAATTAAATTGATGAAATTTTTCTTGAAGATACTGTTCCCGTTGTTGAGTATTTAATGCAAGAAATTCCTCTTTACATTGAGCTTGAGCAGGCTGTTGAATTAAATGATTTATGAACAATCGCATTTGATTATCTTGAACAAGAGAATTTGCTGCCGAAATCTGAGCAATTGGTGTTCCAGCAGGAATAGTGCTCGATTCAGAAGGTGCCGAACTTTCTGAAGTTTGCAGTTGTTGTTCCGATTGTTTCGGATGATTTGACTGAACAAGATCAGTCAAACGATCTCTGGTCGTCTGCAATATCGTTTCATCAATATTGATAGGTAAATTTGTTCGCGGGTCCCTTGCATCGCTATTATTCATGATCATGGAAGCATCCGGTTTGAGGTTTGGATATAAACCAAAAGATTCAATTATTGCATTATTCATTCGGAATGAATTGGCTCCGGATCCGAATGAATGAGAGGCCGTAGAATGCATTGGTGGTGGTTGACCTTGCGTTGACAGAAATCGTTTCATAACCGGCGCTGAGCCCGTTGTTTGCTGATTTGACAGTTGACTTTGCGCTAGGGATGGTGTCGGCATGGGTACCGTTGGTGTAGCATGTTGACTATTTTGCAAAAAATTTGGAAACAGACCAGAACCTTCATTAGCCAATGAAAAATTATTAGTTTGTTGTTGATGATGATGATGATGATTTTGTTGTGGTTGATGATGCTGCTGCTGCTGTTGTGAATGGTGTTGAAGATGACCGATCGGAGGTGTCGGAGATGAATTTGAGGCCCCCACTGACGCTGTGGATGATGATGAAGCCAACGAAGGCATACTGACAATGAATGGACACCTTCCTCCACACGCTTGTATAAGATCGCCCAATTTTGTAAATTTTGGATCGCTTGCACGTTTGACTAGAAGTTCAGGAGAGAAATATTTCTCGTTGAACCAATCATACATTTCTTGATTGGTAAAAGGACCTTGAGTTTGACCTTGTGGATCACAATAAAACCAATTGTTCTTCAAATTTGAATGATGTGGAACGGATTCTTCTCGGTTCGAATCAACAGTATCTGATGCTAATTGCTTGGGTGGTACCGGAGCGGATGATGACGTCGATGAAGATGATGTTGCTGCTGCTATGTTCGGATGAGGCAAAATATTGGAAAATCGTTGCCCGACAAAGGGCTGCTGCTGCTGCTGCTGTTCCGCACTACTGTCTGTAAAATTCAACAAGTTTCGGGCTTTAAACAACATAGCCGGTGGTGATGCGAAAGTTTGAGATGTTCCATTAACAGCTTTGTGGCTGTTGTCCATAAATGATGAATGAGGAGCCATGTTCGGCTGAATGATCGCCGAACTCGTTCCGGGTGATGGTATTCGATGGAAAATTTGTTCAGTATTGTTAATGGCTGCGGAAACCGGTACAGATGCAGCAGAAGTATGGTCACCATTAGCGACAAAATCAAAATTGAAATCATTCAATAATGAAGACAATTTGAGTGAATCATTTATTAAGCGTTCTTGGCTGATTGGATGATTCTTAGTGGATGTCAGCAGCAAATCTTCAGTCTGGTTGGTATTCAAATAAGAATCGGAGCTAAACATTGGCCTTGTGGATTTGAATGAAGATAAAGTTTCGTTCAAGACAGACTTGGACACTTGTCCTGAAGAGATTGAAGCCTTCTGTTGCTGATTCAAAGCTGATACCATTGAGAATGTCGAATCTTGCATAAATTGTTCACTTCCACCACCATCTCCCGAATCAGTTTGATTTGAATGGAATTGATTGAAATCAGATTCATTCAACACATGGTGATCACCATGACCATCGGTTTTCATCGATAAACAATTGTAGTGTTTAACGAGAACCATATTTTCTACTCCACTTTTACGGTTTTCGTTGGCATTATAATCATCAATACTAGCTGCATCCATATTAGCTTGGTTCACCAACAAAGGTGCGGAAGAAGTCACAAATTGGCTTGTTTCATCCACAGTTTTATGTCTCTGAATGGCCGAGTTTTGTTGATTGGGACTCAAAGGTGTTTCGTCAAAATAGTCGATAGTCTTTGGTTTTGAATCTGTTCGTTCCGGCTTAATGACTTGTTCACGTTCCAGATGCCTGTCCAATAAATCGCAATCAGACTCGTTCATGATTGGTTCATTTTTGCTGTTTGATTTTTTATCATTTTTATCGTTTTCCTCATCATTGGTCTGAGCAATATTCTTAATGGAGAGGGTAGGATTTGCTGATGATTTGCAATCTCCGTTGTGAAAAAAATCCTCTTCTTCATCCTCGAGAGCTTCGTGAAAAGCTCCGGAAGCATCAAAAGTTCCAACACGAGTAACGTCAATATTACTGGGATCATCTAAACTCCATTCTGGTATCGAATTACGGCGGAATTCTTCATCATCCAAACCTCCGGCGGCCACATTACGACCACCGCCAATACGTTCTTGAAAAAAATCCAAATCATCATTATTCATGCCAGATTGATTATTGCCAATGTTGGATCTAGCGGAGCGTTCGTACTGTTGAGAAGAACGTTGATAATATGAACCAGAACTCATACAACGATCTCGATCATAACTTTTTGCAAAAAAATGATTGCTTGACGTAAACTTTGAATTTTCCGGATAACCGAATGTGTTGGAATTGTTGCTGACAGGTTCTCGTGAAAAGCGATTCAAACCACCAACCAACGTGGATGCTTTCCCATTGTTAGAAGAATTGTTGGCAGAGCCGGAACCGGCAGATACAGATCTGATACTGGTACTGCCACTAAACAAATCGCCATAATTAGAAGCGGAAGATTGGGCTGTTTGGCTAGCGGCAGCACGCCCTCCAAACAAATCGCGTTCTGCATCTGCCATGGATCCATCATAAGAATGCTGATGAGAGATGTGATCACGGTGGTGACTTGTTGAATGATGATGATGGTGTGAGCCATGATTACTGTTGTTTGTTTCAATATTCGATTTGAATAAATCATTTTGTTCATTAGTACTATTTGATGTAACGAATCTTCTATTGAATGGTTTCGACGATTTATTGTTGTTGACAATAGCATTGCCACTTTGAAGATTATCCACATTTCGAGTTTTTCGGCCACTCGTGGGCATATCTTGATCAAAACCCTCCAAAGAATCACCAAAAAAATCTTTTCGATCCTTGTGCGGCAATGAAGAAACACCGATTTTGGATGAAGGGACATTGGAATATGAACTTCCATTGCCACCATTTGAGGTGGTGATTGTTTCAGTGCGCCAGCTTTTCGACGCTTCATTCCCGGCAACATGGCCATTATTAGTGTTGGTAGAGGCAGATTTCCATTCTTTGGTATCGCCATTATTTTGATTGTTGGTCGAACTATTCGATGAAGAGACCGAACTGGATCGCCACGGCATAAACAATGCACTATTGTTGGGACTGTTCTCGCCGGTAGATGATCTTTGTATACCGGAGCCTTTTTTCGGTATGAAAACAGAATTGGATTTGGAGGATGATGTACCACTAGCGGTAGCGGTGTCGTCCGTGCTCGATAAACGCGTGAAAACTATGTTGCTTGTGCTACGTAAGGAAGATCTTGTGGCAGAGCCCGTAACTGTACGTTCAGCTGATGAAACGCCTCTGCCTCGTGTTGAATAAGAATTGTTGCCGCGATCCAAACATCCACTAATGAATCCGTTGGTGCAAATTTTTGAACGTTCACTCGATGCAACAGCGTTACGAGACAACAAATCTGAAGAGGCACTCATATTCAATATTTTCGTTCTTTGAGACATGTCCTTAAAGCTGTTTGTACCGTTATTTCCGTTGCTAGCAGAGTTTTCTGCATTCAAAGTGTTTTGTTCTGCTCCTGCATTATTCACACTGGGATTGGATTTTTTCAAGGCAAACTCCGAATTAATACTTTGTGATAGCAGATTGATTTCATCTAATGAGAGCTCAATCAATGCCAAGGGATTTTGGACATTCTCCACAAAAACTTCACCATGTTCCATCAAGTCGATTGGCGGGGCAATGGGCGAATTTAGTGATCGGTTAAAATATGACAAAATTTCTTCTTTCGAATAACGATATTTAATCTCTGAATTATTCAACTGTCTACTGTAAGAAGAAACCGTGCTGGTGCTCGAATTCGACGATGACATTGAACAAGACGACAAAGATGATTTTGATAATGGTTTTGCCTTCCCATTGCCACTGTTCGGGATGGGATTGTCTGGAGTATTCGAGAAAAACATCTATTAAACACCATTGGAATAATGTTTGAATCATAGTTACTTGGCAAATTAGATGAATTGTTGATTGTAGTTTTGTCTTTGCCGTCGGACAAAGCCCGAAGCCATTCGGGTCCAAAATTCAATTCGGTGGTAGCCATTAGAAGTTTTCGCTGTTTTCAACTTATAAAATCTGCTGAATGAAAAAATTGTATATTACATGAATTGCAGAAATAATAAAACTACTTACTACTAGCAAGCACAACGGTAAAAAATCGAGGGGATGGACAATCGAAATAATAATATACTAAATAAAATATAAAAAAAACAATATAAGAAAATCTATAGTCAATCCAAATTCAGCAAAGTCAAGTTGGATGCAGGAAAATTCTATTAAGGTTATTAACCAATTAAGGTTACTAAACCAATTATGATTATTTTGCATAATTATTGTGAAAGATTCATTCATGGGCAATTCACACTATTAATTTGACCAGCAAAAAAACAGTAAAGCAAACCATAACAAAATGAATCAAATCCAATACCTTTGTCTCTGAATAATCAGTTTTTTTACAAGGATCCTCGAGGGTGGCAGTCAATACGATTGTTATTCAAAAAATGAGAAAAATAGTGAACGTGTTTCAAATTTTTCAATTAAAAATCAGTAAATAAACGCGAAATCGTTGTTGATCCAGTGAACATAATGATGATGAAAAGTAATTGTTGATAAAGATTAAGAAATAAGCGGCTGACCTTAGCACAAACTACAAACTATTGAATGTTAGAAGACGAAAAAAATTTAACGATTGAAGTTTTTAGGCAAAGATGATGCCAACAAAAAGCTATTCATACACACACTGAAAAATTTTTTGTCGCACACACACAAACAGCACTATTTTCAGTTTTAGTCAAGAATCGTTCAGCATGCACAGACAGATCTTAATTCTTGTGAAGATATAAATTGCTGAGCAACACAAGCAAATCACAATTTTCATGAGGAATCGATGATGTGGCTATGATATCGTTGCTGAAGAGCATGTCGTGTTGGCTGGCTGATGTTTCGGAGAAATTTTTTATTTCAAAAATATAGAGATTCAACAATCCAACAATCGGATGGTTGCCATACAGAGCGAAACATACATCATAACAATCATTACAGTTGATTCAAGGATTTTATCACTTTTCGTTGTTTGAATTTGTTCAAATATGTTATTCGGTGTAATTTTTTTTTCATTCGAAAACGAACAGTTGTCAGTGGGTAATTCACATTCCAAAGATGCTGTCGGTTTGTTCAATGGTGACAACGACGAATTTTCAAATAGAAATGCAATTTGATCAGGATTTAGATAATGATAATCTCTTTATATCGAAACAATTCGTTGATTTTAAAAAAATTCACACACATCACTACCAGACAGAAAAAGGATCACAAAGGCTAACCGATAATTATCGTAGTCGCTGCTGTTGTTGTTGTTGTTGTTGTTTTTTTTTTCTTGTTGTTTTACCAACACCAAGCTAGAACGCAAAAAAATATATACCACACACTCGAACAAATGCACAGAAAGAAAATAGACAAAAGACTACTCGCGGATCGGACGACGAAGACGAGCTTGCGCATACAAGCACATTCAGGTGTAGGCTAACTGCCACCAATGCATATGCATTTACGATATCGTGAAGCGCTTTTGAGGACTTACGGCTCTGTTCATAAACGACGTTTCCGATCAAACCCGATTTCAATGCACTGTTGTGATGGATTTGACCGAAGAAAATGTACTGAAATGCACGCAGGCATTTTTTGCACTAATTTTCGATTTTTTTAAATCATTAAAATAGATCAAATGGACATCGAATTGATACTATTTCTAATCAATAATTTTTGGATTTGAATAAAACACAATTTTATTTGGCTGCTATAAGGCTATGTTTTTAAATCACAATGGAAGAAAAAAATTATTCAAAAAATATATTTTTGCTTTGATCAAAAATTATCAAAAGCTAGGTGCTCCGGAATTCTTTTTGCGTTTAGGCCACATTTTGATTTTCTTAACATGAGCATAGGAATGGGGCCAAGCTTTGAGTGGTTCGGTGAAAGTATGTCTTAAGTAATAGTTGTAAATTTGTTTGGCATGCAAGCCAACCGGTATATGTTGCTGAATCATGTTCAATTGTTTATTCAATTGGTCTTGATCATCGCCAAAACCATACGGTACTTTTGGGCCTCCATGTGGTCCGGTTAGGCTAAAGTCGATGCGAATATCATCGGGACCATCATCATCATCATTATACTTGTATTGATGTTTGTTGTATTTTTTGTTAGACGGACCATACTTAGAAGGATATTGTATAGATTCAGCTACCATAGTGTCCAACATCGGATCTGTTGGCGCCTGCCAAGGCCAATTTTCCAACGATGTGGTTGGTTCTGATTGAATGGCATCATTGGCCACATTGACCAAATTAGCGGATTCATCAATATTTGGTGCGCTCAGTTGTTCATCCATATAGATCATGTTTGGATCATAGTGTTCTCCGATGTTGATTTTCATGGGAGAACGCTGTTTGGCCATTTCGCCTGGATTCATCTCGCTTAATTCCAGCGACATTTGCCGAGCTATGGCCTGTTTCCTATCAAACATAGCAACTTGATTGGACAGCAATGCACCATGCCCAGCATTGGCCGTATCTGTATTGAATCTGTTGGAATTTTGCATGGAAAGTGGCGATGATCTAGCCAACCACATTACATATGGTTGGTGCAAATCCGAGCTTCGTTTGATTTCCGCTGGAACCATAGGATCCGGTTGAGGATAGACGGGCGGCAGAATGGCCACTGGATGATTCACCGAGTTTGCCGAAATGTAGGGCGTCGATGATGCAGGCGGTTGGAACACATTCATTGCGGGTGCGGCAGCATTCAATGAGTGATCATAGACATTGATTTGCGATGGAGCAGCTTGTAGCTCGGATTGGGATGGAGCCTGTTGTTCACCTGACATCAAAACCGGTTCGGGTTGCGATGCAGCAGAATAATGTCCATATGATTTTTTAGAATCTTGTGGACCCAATGATAGATCGGCATTAATATTGACCTCCTGCACTGGTGCATACGGATCACGCTTTGGGGCCAAAATTGTGGGCACTTTTAACGGTAGCGAACCATCCATTTTGAATTTTTTAGGCCGCACATATTGATTCTGGCGAATGGTCAGATGGAATTTATTGGGCTTCACTTTGACCAATGTGGGCACGAAAGACAAGCCAAGGGAAAAGGTTTTGAATTTCTTTTTGCCCGCCAATATTTTGGTGATCGTAATGGAGCTTTCAACATGATTGTTGACCAAAAGCATAACACCTACCACCCAGCAACAGATAGCAATCTGGCACCAACCTGTCATTCTGTCTGCTCGGTTGTTGGTTCGATCCCACTTGGTCTGACAGCTGCAATGGCAACACTGGGCCGGTCGGTCAGCCAGTATACACTTTCTCTCAGTCTGTTTTTCGAATTTTATTTGCCATCTATTTATAGGACGCGATGCTGTTTGTCCGACCAAGTCTAGACCGGAGAAACATTTCTTCTATCTCAAATCGCTTAGTTTGTTTGGAGAAAGCTGAACTGACTTTAAACTTTCTCTTTCTATCAAACTTGCTAGATGCTCAATCTACTTTTGGATGGATCCATTGTTTAACTATCCCCTCTAACCGTCTCTCTCGTCTCTTTCGGTATTTGGTCACTGTTGATTCTGGTCAACCATTGAGCATTTATCGGTCAGAAGAGAAGAATCAAAGTTTGTAGTGAAGAGAATTTCACCTGTCAAACAAGCAATTATTTAGGTCACAAAGCAAGCCAATCAGCAAATGTTGCTGCTGCTACTACTACCAAAAAAAAAAAAAAAAAAATATTTGGGTCAGTAAAGTAGTCTGCGATCGGTGAGACTGGTTGAATGGACCACTACACAATGAAATGTTCAACAAGTTAACCAAAGGAAAAGGTGGATGAATTTATTAAAACAAACCAATGTGCTGAGCCATCACCGCACAAATATCCACAAGACAAGGCAAGATAAAACCAATGGATTTATAAACAGTAATGGATCAAACCACGCCACTGTCTTCGCTGTCATAAGCCGGCTGAGTGTCCGGCTCCGCTATAGATTTTTCTTCCTTTCTCTCAATGATTATTAAAGATTCTGGTTCGGATTCAGCCGGTTTGTTGCAATGGTCAGGATCGGCTCCAGCTCGACCAAGGCCATCGCGATTCAAACAAATTCCTTCGTGGCAAGCTTGACAAAGGAACTTATTGTGCTGTGTTCGAGGTTTGCCCATACGCCGTTGTCGTTCATATTTAGTCTTTTCGAAACCGTAAAATATTTGTCCCACACGATTATAGAGGTTCATCAACACCTGACCAGACAATCCAGACAGGTTCCATTAAGAGGACAAATTTTAAATGGCTCAATGGCGATACCTACTTTGGTCACTTCTTCCGGATACCACATGGGCTGTTCGAAAGAGTTATCCAGATTGCATGCATCACATCTTTGGCCGAACAGTTTGATCGCCACGATGCCCACTTTGAAGTTGGGCGGCAAAAGACTTAACCAAAAAACCACTCTACCTTTCATGGAGGTCCAACTATGACTGCATCGCTGAGGCACAGCATATTCAATTAACATGAAAATATCAAATCAAAATCAGATACCAGATACCAGATTTGATGTGCCTTCCATTCAAAACTGACCTGGCAGCAGAATCGCACTTTAGCCGAGTCCACAAACATGTGAAGCCGTATCCCGCTGCTGGTGTTTGGTTTTTTTTCCACCGGTTGAATGGACCACAATTCCGTGTAAAAATTGGAGAACATTCTACGAAACTCGGACATCCAAACTCGTTCCATTCCGCTATGAGGATAATTCAAAATTTGGATAAATTATACTCCGTTAGATGGCAATGTAATCGCCTTACAATGATTGATTCCAAGGCACCGGGCTATAAGAAACTCCCAATTGGGCATAAAATTGCCTAAGTGGCATCGTAGGCACTGGTGCTTGGACTGAAGCAGTTTTCGTATATTGGTCAGTATGTGCTATATTGCTCATGCTACAATCTATGTTAGCATAGCATCCCATAGCAACTGATTGCAAGTCCGCCACATGCTTGGCATTCATCGATGGATCCCATGGATCCATTAACATGCTTGAAGGGGTTGAGATTTCATGGCGGCAATCATTAGCTGAACAATAGTTGGAGGCCAGCGACGAAGATGAGCACGAACCAAAATATGGTGTAGATGAGTCGGAAATAGAGGAACACGAGGAAGAAGATGATGAAAAAGAGGAAGCACAATTTGTTGGTATGGCAGTAGCTGTAGCAGTAGGAGCAGCAGCAGCAGCAGCAGCAGCAGCAGCAACAGCGCTTACAGGATCTTGAGACAGCTTCTTCACCAAACTTGTCGTTTTGGTTATTAGGGGCTCACAGTTTTTGGTCTGCATTATCAAAGATGGCTGTCTAGAATCATTGCTAGAATACTTGGGGTAGTTGGCGGTCACTGCATGTGAGGCAGGAAATGATAATTGACCAGTGTTGATCAAAACGGGTACAGCCATGTTACTACATCCGGGATAATGGAAATGATAGTGACAGACACAATGCAACAAGTGATGATGCAAAACCACTGCTGATGTGGCCCCGATCTGTGGGACTGATTGAACCAATTGACCAGTGGCAGACATATTCATGCTTGATTATGGTGATATTTCGATGCAGTCTAGGCCACAGACAACCGGCAAAAGATCCTGCCTGGATCCTGGCTGTCGATTTTCTAAAATTTAAGATGAAGTTGGGGTCGAAGAGAGAGAGAAAGAGAATAGACTGAAGCTATGTTTGAGGATATTTAAGGTGTTTTTCTGGCCACGATTAAGGTGTTCATTTGACTAATTTATAACTGGAATCTACAGTTAACCGGCAATCATATTACATTGAATGTTTGATTTTCACTCAAATTTATATATTATCTTTCAATTTATGGTTCAAGTCGCCGTCGCGCTGGTTGGTGGCAGAAGAAGATATAAGAAAATTGAGCATTTTTAATAATACCAAATACCAATTTAAATGATGATATGAATGAATCAATGAGAATACAAGCACACTTATAGATGATATGCTTCTTTAGGACCATACACCACACTATGTCATATAGTGTACTATACAATGACAGAAATCAAACTTCACCATTTGGATGATGACAAAGTTGTTGTTTAATTGTCTTCAAGAGTCTTTAAATGACAACTTAAATGCCAATTTACAGTTTACAGTGTATGCAAAGACTTGGCATGTTATCCGATCGCCGGCTGCTCCATCGCCGGCTGCACCAGATAAGAGGTGCATCTGATGATATTTAATACAATTAGTGAAAACCAGAAAACAAGAATCATTTATTGCTTTGGCAAAGATAATATTGGTCAAGTAGGCCATAAACATGAAAACAGACAAAAAAAACCCAGTTCCAATCCAGACGGCAATATACCAAGATTTACATTTGCACATTGCCGATTGTGTATCCTAGATTGCTAATCACCAGCATAAAGGTGTGCAGCATTAAGGTGGCATCAAGTCAATCATTTTACATTTGCCACCGCTATCTTTTCTTAATTATCGTTTGCTTAATCAGGATCGCCAAGCTTAATAATGGAAAAATTATTTTTTTATTTTTTATATCATTCAACTGATTCAAAGCTTTCTTTTGGTCTAAACTTCGATCCACCTGTTTTTTTTATATTTGTTGCATGTTTGATTGGTTGGAATCAATCATAACCAAAGTGGTATTTTTTAGCATTCAAAGATGAGACTAGCTTTCTTGCATTCGATTCCATTACCCGATCTTGTTCGATCTGCTCAAACCAATATGCAATTATTATGAATCGTTCAATTTATTATGAATTATACATGTCATCAAATTTATCAAACTTTTTTTTGCCTGATTGAAAGTTTTCAAAGATTTGAAGGTCATTTCCTCACGGTAACTATACCAACATTTTAGCAAGAATAGCAAGCCCTGCATTAGTAGTGATGAAACGTGACCCGAGGTTTCATTGATGATTCTCATCATTAACTTGGTTTGGCTTTGAAGCCTACACGACAACCACAATTCATCAACAATCAATTGATTTTGATTTTTCAAGGAATATACAGTCTATCTATGCTATTAAATTACTATTTGAAAAGCCTATTTTTGTTCTATCCATTCCATTCTCAGCAATGATTTAATCACCAAGTCTATAATACAAGCAGCCAAGTTGAAAAACATTGATTGATTGTTGATTAATAAATCACAATCCGCAAACATCATAGATGCCATTCAACTGTTTTTTATCTATCGATGAAAACCAATTCCAACTCGAATTTTCGATCAATGCTAATACTGGTAACACTGATCGAGTTACCGAGTTACGCGAACATACATCATTTATCACTAGCAGCATCTATTAGATGTAATTAATCAAATTAATCAGTTATAACTTACTTTTTTTTGCAAAAAAGAATCAAAACTTTTGCCTTATAAAAAACCCATCAATCTCGTCACAATCTGCTGTACTATATTCTAATCTAATTCAATCAGCTTATATGGATGGATGTTGATCGATACAGATTGAAAAAATCCACTTTTTAAATGCTCATCCCGGCATCGATACGATGCCTAACTTTTATACCAGGTTCAATTGACATTCAATACACACATTCATGTTTCGTTCAACTGAATCATGTCGGCCAATGAAGACACACTTGTAGGCCGCCTGAATAACATTATTATTTTATGGAAAACTTTTAGCAAAAATCCAACCTAATCTAACCTGAAACTCTATATATTATCTACTATTGTATGAGAATGCGAAACTGTTCTCAACGATGCTATGCTTATTGCTATTTGGTATTTGATTGTGATATGCTCTCCAACATCTTTATCTAACATCAACACAAAAAACCACAATCGGAAGTCTGGGCTCAGATATTCTTAACCGACCATGCTCATGGCCATTCTTTTTTTTATTCAATGATAGCACATATCCGATTTATTCAGGGGCCAAAACCGCCTGAATAAAGGGACGATTATCAGTTTCCGCGTAAAAATTTCATATAAAACACCAACAGATAACGCCATCTAACGCAAAAAAATCAAAGATGAAGATCAGCTGCTGCATTCATGAATTTGTCTGTAACGCGATTTCGTAATATAAAATATCTTCTACCAAATGCAGACTTTCGAACTGGATTGGTGCCCGAGGGCATACTACACGCTTGTCAGCTATCTTTAAAAAATGTAAACATTTAAATCTAATCGTTCGAATTGGGCTCAACTAAGGCTGGAAGAGACATCGCCGACAGCCACAACCAAAGATAGTACTTGTAGCACTATGTGGATCAACAGAGTGTACTGTAATTTTGATCTGAGAATTTCATGTAAATATCAACACCTTTTTGACGCTGAAATAATTCAACACTCTATATAAATTGTTTAAATGAATTGATTCTTTATTGATTGTTTAGCAATTGTTTAGCTAAAAAGTTATTGTGAATTGAACAGGAAAAAAGCAAAGAAATGACGGAAATAAAAGCAACAACTGGGTCCATCATTCAATGGGATGAATTGATGTTGGGAGGTTTAGGAGCAGTTTGCGCTGGTTTTTTCACCAATCCTTTAGAAGTGATCAAAACTCGAATCCAGCTTCAGGGTGAATTGAAAGCACGTGGACATTACACAGTTCACTATCGAAATGTTTTCCATGCTTTCTACATTATGGCCAAAAACGAAAGCTTCATATCCTTGCAGAAAGGTCTGGTTCCGGCTCTTTGGTATCAATTCATCATGAACGGGTGTCGATTCGGCCTGTACCAAGTTTGTGATAATCTAAACTGGACCAGAGACTCGAAAGGTGATGTTGTATTTTACCGAAGCATTGTTTGCGGTGTCAGCTCCGGTGTGATCGGATCATTTCTCGGTTCTCCACTATATTTGATCAAGACTCATCTTCAATCCAAGTCTGATTCGCACATTGTGGTGGGACATCAACACAAACATGCTTCCATGACTGATGGCTTCAAAGCCATCTACCATAATTATGGCATCAAAGGTTTATGGAGAGGTTCGACAGCTTCTGTGACCAGAGTTTCGGTTGGGGGTTCCATTCAACTGACATCATTTGCAATGGTCAAAACCTTTCTGGATAAAAAAAACGTGAGCAATTAATGCAGAAAAAGTGCTTCATCCAAATCAATGATTTTAATTTGATTGCAGTGGATCGATGCCAATAGTTGGTATGGCACATTATTGAGTTCGATGATCGGAAGTTGTTTTGTGGTCATATCTATGACTCCATTCGATGTAATATCCACCAGACTATACAATCAACCAGTGGATCCTAAAACCGGCAAAGGACAACTTTATAAAGGCATTTTGGATTGCATGTTACAAATATTCAAAACAGAAGGCTTATTTGGATTCTACAAGGGATTTTCTGCTTCATTCCTTCGCCTAGGACCGCATACTGTTCTATCAATATTTTTCTGGCAATTATTGCGCAGAAAGTATTTACTGTATAACCAACAAAAACAGAATTCAATTGATTTGATGACTCAAAGTGTATGAATACAACAAGAAAAAATTAAATCTCAAATGAATGCTGGTTGCTCTCATTTATCAAGCTTACATCTTGCTGACTGCTCGTCGTATCGTTCAATTGACTTTCGGGTATCTCGCTCAAATCTGTCCAATGATCAACAGCTGAGCAAGACCCTGGGCGATCTTCAATCGTATCATGATTGCTATGCTGTTCATGTTGTGATAATGAAAGCGTATGATTTATTTCTTGTAGATCCGAATCAGCGTCTAATTCAGTCTCATCTGTTTCCTGATGATCTATCAACAGTGGTTCATCACCGTCTTCATTAGTTTTTCTATCGAACAAACTACTGATATAATTGAAATGGATATTTTCAAAATCTCTCGGTTCGCATTCATCGATTGGAGCATCTGCGATGGAATTTATCACTGGAATATCTTCTTGGATAGTGAGTTTGTTGATTTGAGAAGATTTGTCCAAAGCTTGTACATCATCATCATTGTCGTCACATCCATCATCAGATGGAATCATATTTTCGAAATCCTTTAGATCCAAATATTTTGACAATTCATCAAACACGTATAATGTTTGGTCTTCTTCATCCTGGTTTTTCCGGGCTGCATGCTCATTGGTTTCCGCAGGCATCTCTTCCTCACTGTCATTTTCATCGACAGTTTCGTCGATCGGAAATTGATCGCTTTGGTCTTGGAATACTAATCTGGATTCCAAAAATTCGATGACCATTTGGGGGCAGTGTTGGTGAACTATTTTATTTGGCACCAGTTCCATTTGACCTCCCTTATAACGAATCAGATAACAAATCAACAAACCAAGATTATCCATGGTAGTTACGCCAACAATCTTTTCTACTTCATATCCTTTGTCCAATAAAGTTTGTTCATCCGTATGATCATCATCATCGCTGATATGCGAATCTGCTAATGCTCGCATGGATGAGCAAGCTTTTTGCCGTTTGATTTGCCGGTATGTGGTTTCTTTTCCATCAATCTTTTTCACCATTTCATTCAAAATGACCAAGTCTTCAATATCGGCTGATTTACCACTGGTAGCTTGATTGATTTTATGATGTTTGAACATTTTTATCAAAAGTTGACACAAAACACCTCGACTGAAACAAAAATAAGCTAATAAGCTAATAGCTTGTCATTCCGTATACGGATGCTTATAATTACCGTTCGTAGACAGAGTGTTCAAGTCATTTTCATCAAAATTGAACACCGCCCGATAATCCTGCTGCGAGATAAAAAATAATTTAAGAAATCACAATGCATCCTGTCATCATTAGATCGTCGATTCTTTCTGGTTTTTTTGCTTCTTTGGCTTCGGTTTTTGGCAAAGTAGCCACCACAACCTCGATTTGTTTGTCAATTGTTGAACGTTTATTTCCAATCGATACATGGTTTCAATCGAAAAGCCAAGTATTTGTTAAAATGTACTTTTTTAATCAATTCAAGTGAATCATTTCAAATCATTCTTTTTGCAATAGTATCTAACATGGATATTTCAAGCAGTTAGTTTTGGTTTGATGATCCTCAGTAACAGTTTCATGTGGGCACAATTCTCTATGGCTTTGGCCCATTCTCCATCAACCATTCAAGTGACCAGTATCAATACTGTTAGCAACTTTATTTTTTCAGTATGTTTTCACAGTAAACTTTTCGAAAAAAAAACAAAAAGAATCTTTTATTTTTCATTCTTATATGATTTTTGGAGGCCATTTTTGGTTGGATGATTTTCAACGAGCCAATCACTCTAACCTGGACCATAGGAATCTGTTGTATAATAATGGGAGTAATTTTACTAAAGAAAAATGAACATAACATTGATCATCCAATTGATAAAAATTACTGAAAAACGTCCCAAAACTTTATTCAAAGAGATCAGATTCATTCAGAAAGAGAAAACAATCGAGAATAACAATAAAATTTTAAATATATTAGTTTTTAAGTTCAAGAAGATAGCTTGCAACGTGAAAATACTTTTGTTTCAAACAATTTAAAAAAAACTGATTCGGTGGGTCGATACAGGCAATTTTCTCGTCAGGATAATCATTATTTATGTCGGATTGTGTTCACAATAATGATGATTATATATCCATTTTATTCTGTTTTCAAACAAAAAAAATATGCCCAAAAAATTCAAGAGTGCGTGGAATGGATAGTGTGCAATGGCAAAGTTAAATCCACAATTTAAATCGTGGTTTAACCAGATTTTTGCATTTTTTCTCGAAAAGATGAGAAATCAAAATTACGCCCTTTGTTGATATGCAAGATGTAGTCGGGTAGATCGACGCCCATGGCAGCTAAAAAAAGAGGAAATATTCAGCATAAGTTACATAATCATTTCCGTGATGATTATTGGCCAAAGTGTGCCAACCACTGACACTTACCAGCTCGTTTAGAACTCTTGACATTCAAGAATTTTTTGCTCCGAATCTGATTGCTCATCAGTAGCTCATCTATGATTCTGGACAAATGTCCTCTATCCACATCCAACAATTCTAGAATTTCTGGTTCCTTTTGAACCAATTGATTGAGACGATTGTAGAGCAGGATGGATTTAGCTGTGACCGCATCCAATGGCAGCACAACTTCCTCTTCGCCACTGACGGGTACACCATAATCAAGTGATTGCGATGATGGTGATTGGTGGCCGTTGGCCATCATCACTGGACTAGCAGACGAGGCTGGCCAACTAGCCCAAGCGAACAAAATCCAAGCATAGAAGATAAAAGAGATTTTTCTGGTCACACAAAGAAGGTTTGTCATTTTTGCGTTAATAAGGTTCTGCAAGCAAAACAGCCGTTAAGACAGATAAAGACAAATTTGGTAAGCTTTGAATGGAGAAAACGCAGTTTGAAGAAAAACACTAAGTCAAAGTTAAAAACAACGAATTAAATCAACCAAAATCGAACAAATTGGTTTGGTCTGAGTGGTGGAGTCTTTAGCGGCGGAGTCATGGCGGACTCTTTACTTTATATACCTTGCCCAAAGTGATTAGATACAAGCTGGAGCTGGAGCGCTGGTGAATGTCAAGGCATACAATGTGCGACAGTGTGCGTATGTGTGCGTTCTGATCCCTCCAAGTTCCATTCATTTCAACTGTATTTGGCTTTGCCTGCCATACATGGTCATATCTTGGTGGACATATTTTTTTAGCTTTTTGGTGACGCGATTCAGGTCTCCAAGTATATCCTCTATATACCAAAAGAGATTCTGGTTGTGTGGATTATGGCATCATCCGCTAATAAACCTGGAAAACTAGCGCTTTGTGACAATTCGATACCAGCACATCCGGTTGGTTGGATGGAGCAGATGAAATGGAATTTTTGATTTTGTATTTCATAAGCAATCGGTTTGTTTGATAGTTTGACAATTTAGATGGTAAAAAGTCATCTAATTGGACAGAATAGGATTGGATTGGATTGGTTTGATTTGATTTGATGCGGTGCAAATGCTTTCCTAATGTAAATGTGGATTTGGCCATATTCTATGCCAAATCGAAGCGGTATGAAGCAGTTGAAACTGAATCCTTAATATTTTTTTTGCTAAATATAATTGTTGGGAAACCAAAACAACTTTGTATTGACTTGGAAAATGCATACCAAACAACCCAACTGAAACCTAAGAAGTAAAGTACAGACTGATTTACTAACTGTTGCCTTTTGTTGTCAATGCTGATAGTGATTATAAAGCATGAACGCTGACCAACACCATTGCTGAAACGTTGGGCTAAATCTGTAGCCAGGAGTCACAAGGGGTACTGGGTACCAGCAAAACTTGTTGACTTGAGTTTTGTGCCAAAAAGAGAATGTTGAATAATTTTGTTTTATTAGCGGTTATCACTGATGCTTAGATAGGGTTGATGATTGGACAAAATGAAAATCCATTGAAAGCATGGTCCCAGATGCTTGACAATGAAAATATGGAAGACACAGTGCTCTTGTCACAGTGCTTTGGATAAGATACCATGTTGACTATGTTGTTGCTTGGGATGGATTGCCATCAAAAAACCAAAGATAATTTTGTTTTCAAGCCGATTTCAGAACGATTCGCTTGTTTACAGCGCAAATACAATTTCAAAACCCATGAACCGGCAACCATTATCTAACAGATAATGGTTAATTTTTTGCCATTCTAGTTTATAATGATTGGAATACCCAAATCACACCATTATGTTAATCAAGCATTTTATTCAAAAACAAAAGTAATTCACTATAATAGATGCTTTAGAGATTATGGATCGCGCTTTCATTGATATGTGTATGTCATAATTCTAGGTAGTAGGTTGGTCACCGTGTCTATTTAAATTAAAATATCATTCAAGACATAATTGAATTGTAATGTTTTTAATTAATGGCATTGTCCCATCTGGTTTATATCTATCTGGTCAGGACTTATGTTGGTCTTTCACAACCAAACATCCTGAATTAATGCTTTCACAATCAATTTTCCGGCCAACCAATGGACCTCTAAACTTTCAACCAGTCTATCATTGATAAATATGAACTTATGAATTATGTGAATGTTCCAATCCAAAACAAGACATTGGCAAGCAAACCATTATAATTGAATGCTAAATTCAAATGAATTGTTTGATCTGTCCAATGTTGATTGGTGACATATTACCAATATTATTGCCACTATTTGTGTAACCAGACCATCTGGAACTTGTAACTAACATTTATTAAATTCATTTTTTCACATTTTCCCATTGTCTAACTGGCCCAAGTTCTGCAAGCAGTCCAATTCTGCCAATTCAAATCTTAGTCGCTGCAAGCCATTTAATGTAACAAAGTCTAAAAAAGTGCAGACCAAGTTTTTTTTTGCAATTAATTAGACTAGAAAATTGTCAATAGTATACAATGTTCCATGTAATTAATATTTGAGAAAAGTATGCCATGACAATAGAAAAATATTAAAAAAATCCAAAAAAAGTCTGTAAGAGATTTATTGTTTTACACAGGTAAAACTAAACTAATTTCAGGGTATATGATTGGAACAACCATAATTGGCACCCTGGCCAAGATCTGCTTTTTCACTTCAACATTGGCAAAACCCAAGTTATTTGTGCTGGATTCATTTTAATGCAGCACCGTTACGAATGGTGAGGAGAAAAATGTTTAGAAAAACCTCATATTGGCGTATTGGCAACAAACATTGTTCCCATTGAAGCCAATTATTAGTAACTGTCTTAACTTTTTGTGTTTGGAATTTTTGAAACATTTCCTAAAAATATCCTCTTTCCATTTTATTCTATCAAATGATATTTGATATTAGCTCGGAACATCTGAAAACTAGACCAATGCAATTAAATTAAATTAAATTCCATGTTCATGTTCATGTCCATGTCCATGTTCGATTGGATAAATTGGCTGCATTCGATTTCCGAATCGAATTTTAGTTGCAGCTGGCTTAAAGCGGTTATAATAATAGTCTATCTTGCGCTTAAACATTTATCTGGTAGCCAAATCAATCTCAGCTGATATTTAGGTTAAAAGTAAACAATATTTTACAATCAAAGCCACAGAGCATAGGGTATCTTCCCCTGATGTCTTTTTCCATTGCCATGGCCAATACTTATGGCCCGTTTCAATACATAATTTTGTTTAGGAATGTCCTGAAAAAATTTCCGGAAACATCCAAAAACACTGATGACAGACAGCGGTTGAATGATCAGATGAATTCAATTCAAATGGCCAATGTTTTTTTCTGCATGATCTTCATGTTTATGTTAACAATACTTGGGCAACTCTTTTGATGAACTCAACTTTACATGTCAATAATAAAAATTATTAATATCAACATTTAACATTTGTTCAACTATCAATCATCGATGGTTATAAATTTTTATTTGGCAGAAAACCGCAGCTAACACTGTAAAAATAGCAGCCTGGCACCAAAACAATATGATTCATTAGCCAAGTATGGTGACCGTTTTAAAATAAAATATTGCATCTATGCCGAAAATCATTCGCAATGACCACCACCAATAGACTAATTCATTACATTAGAGCTAATCTAGATGTGCATAAACCAATATCGCATATACGACATATATCAAACACTGCCAATGTATCATGTGGTCACACAAACAATGCCTTTAAGAAAAATAAACCATCCGGACGATTGTATCATTGGAACGATGTTCTCTTCACTTCAACCTTTAATGAAATTGTTCGTCTGGACCCTAATGTTGATTTGACTCAATACAGTGTTAGTATTATAATGTTGTTTCAAGTAAGATAACCTATGGTTAATTTGCCACGTTGTTTTGGAATAGTTGTTTCGTGAAAAAAATCTCATCAAATCATTCGATAAAGGCTTCTTTTCATTGATGCCGTTTGTGGTTCGCTCACTGGACCGCTTAATTCAATTGGTTGAAAATGAAATGTATAAGTTTGGCGCACAAAAATTATCAATGCCTGCCATGGTGGGCAAACATCTTTGGGTCAAGTCGGGCAGATGGGATGAATCCGGCCAGGATCTTTTTCGATTGTGTGATCGTCATCAGAATGAATTTTGTCTGGCACCTGTAAGATTAAAATTTTGTTTTCATTGAAAAAATTCTTTTAATCATTTTTCTTTTTGGTTAATAACACCTTTTAGACACATGAAGAAGTGATCACTCAAATACTGGCTTCGTGTCAACAACTATCTCATCGACAACTGCCCATATATCTGTACCAAATAAGTCCTAAATATCGTGATGAACTGAGAACCAAGTTTGGTTTGTTACGAGCAAGAGAATTCATCATGAAAGGTTGTCACATACATTTGTTGCTATGATGATTTCAATAATTGCAAATTACCAAATACCGATATTACAAAACCAAAAAAGATTTGTATACATTCGACAAGGACGAAGATTCGGCCAAAAGAACTTACCTAAATGTCTGTTCTGCTTTTGAAAATCTATTCGAATTGTTAGAGCTGCCCATCATCAAAAGTAAGCGAAAAAAAAACATTATGATTGTAATCTGACCATCCATATCCATAACTCAATCCGAATAAATTCTATTGCCATATTCTAGCTGTCGGTTCAGTTGGAACCATTGGTGGAAAGCATTCGCATGAATTTTTGTTGGAAACTAGTCTTGGCGAAGATGAACTTTATAGCTGTTTAGATTGTTCGGAATCTTTCAACGCTGAATTGCTTGGTGAATCAAGCACACCGTATTGTTTGAATTGCAAAAGTCAACGTTTGTCTCCCAAAAGACAGGCTTTAGAGCTAGGTCATTCATTTCTATTAAGCGATCGTTATTCTAGCAAAATGAACGCTGTCTATCACGCTGAACATTCAAATCGTCAAGTGTAAATTTATGATGAAAATAATTTCCTGTTCCCAATTCATTCAAAATGTGAATATTTTCTCCCACAGAACTTTGCAAATGGGATGCTATGGTCTGGGAATCAGTCGTATATTGTCGGCATCAGTTGAGTATCTTTCAAGGAAGCATCGGAAAGAGTCTTTCTCAGCCGAAAAATCCAGATTATCGTCACCTTCAACTTCCACTCAGTACGATTCAGCTTCGAATTCTATTTTTCTCCGCTGGCCCCGGAGAATAGTACCATTCAAAATTTGTTTAGTATTGCCAAAACGCGATTCCAAAGAAGACCATGGCCGAGGAACGGAGTTTTCTTTACATTTAGCGCACATAATTCAACAAAGATTCGGTGAAGATGTACTAATTGATGATCGATCCAATCTGACCATTGGAAAACGTTTATTGACGGCCAAAACGATCGGTATCCCGTTCATAATTGTTGCTGGTAGAAATATTATTGATGTAAGGCCCAAGTTTGAAGTGTTCGACATGTATCACCCAGATTTCATCGACCCAAAGTCCGTTGAAGCCCTGCTAATGACCCAAGGAGAATTGTTGAGTTATTTGGAAGTACATTTGAAAAGATTCCACTTTTAACTAAATCAAAATTTAAGGTTTTTCTGTTTTGATTAGAAGCTCTTCAATGCTTCGATTTATTTCATTGAGTGGAAAGACCACCATTTAAGCTAATAAACATTACTGCTCTGATTTGGGATTGATCATTCATTTGATCTAATTATTGCTTATTACAGTGAGATCGATCAGTGGCATTGACAACCATAACATCGAGATAGATCAAAAACACCGTGTGTTTCCTTGTCCGACTTTTACATTAAAAACAAAGGAAATGGATTACATTCATTTTTTTGCAAAATGGACTATGTATTTGATTTTGGTATAAAAACGAATCTATGGTCATCATGCTGATCGTAATTCAATCATCGATTGTGAACTAAATTTGTAACGATGTTTTCAACTTATTTGTCTGTCTATGTTTTATACATGTCCATCCTAGTGATTCAGTTGACCACAGCTCGTGATTGGAATCGATTTTTTCACGCGCTTCCAAGATCTTTACACAACCCAGACACGAATCGGGATATTGTAAGCTTTTTTTTTGTTTTCAATATATAAATGATCGATCGGTGGTATTAACTGTTGAAAAATGGGCTGAAAACAGCATCAACTGATCCAGTCCCGTGGGTTCATGTCCGAGCCTCATTTTGTTCGGACAGCTGATGGCTATATTTTGCAATTGGTCCGAATCTTGAATCCTTATTGGGAAAACAAAACAGATTTAAAACCCATTCTTTTACATCATGGTTTTCAATGTTCCGGCACGTTTTGGTTGGTGACTCGTAATGGTACTTTACTACCTGATGGACAATACAAGGAATTCAAATCTGACCAAGAAGAAGAACAGGAAAAACCGATTGAAATAAATGACCAAAGAAACGCTGTGCAGGATACTCTTGCATTTGTATTAGCCGCCAAAGGTTACGATGTATGGCTGGCCAATTATCGCGGTTCCATCTATTCAATCAATCACACTAATCTCTCCACTGAAAGTAAGCATAAATATTGTCCGGCTAAAGCTTAGACTCTGGTTACCGTTTTAGGTGCGGAATTCTGGTCCTTTTCAATGGACGAAATGATACTTTTCGATATTCCCGCCCTAATAGATTATGTACGGTTGAAAAGTGGGAGCAACAATCTTGCCTACTTGGGCCACTCGCAAGGAAATTTGATGATGTTTTGCTTGATGTCGTTGAGTAACCATTATGCTAGATTGATCAAACCTTTCATAGCGATATCGCCCGTGTTTTATAACTCCAATGTAAAAGGTGCACTTTTACGGTTGATTCCTTTGATCAATTATCTTCGGTAGGATTTTTCTTTCAAATCAACTGTTCAAAAGTAAACAATCATTGGTTACATTTTATTATGATTCAAGATCCTATCCATCAATGGTGCCATATTCTGCCGAAACGCGATCATTATTTGCCAATATGTGTGAAAACATCTTGACCAGAAGGCTTTGTTACTTTGCTTTGCATAGGTTCACCGGAGCTGAATTGAAAAATTTTGATTGGGTCAGTACTGTTGAAATGATCAAAGTGAAGCAAATATAATATCAATCTTTTAGCATCGCCTCACTGTTTACATGGCACACTTACAAATGGGCTCATCATCTTGGAATGCTGCACAATTGTTACAATTGTATTCTCGATCGGATGGACAACCATCGGCATTCGACTTGGGTTCAGCCAAAGAAAACATAAACAGATATGCTCAATCAAAACCACCGATTTATGATGCTTCTCGAATAAATTGCACCGACATTGCTCTTATTTATTCCCAAAATGATTGGCTAAATCCACTGGAAAATATTGAAAAACTAAAACAGAATCTTCGATACAAACCTGTCGATGATTATCAAGTACCAGATTCAAGCTATGGTCATCTTGAGCTGGTTTGGGCAAAAAATGTTGGTCGAATGGTCAACTGGAAAGTATTGGATATTCTTTCTAGATATGATTGAATTATATGATCTGATAAGATGTGTTCATTCTGTTCATTGTTCTACACCATTTCTGTCTTAATCGGGTATATTTTTTTTAAAATACAAAAGTGTGGATTTTTTATTTAAAAAAAAAAGACAAAAATTGTCTACGATTCAGAACATTATAGAATAAAAGATATCCGAATCAGGATACGATTGATATTGAGATAGATGGAAATTACCATTTTTTGCCTTGTGAATTTTATAACAAATAAACCAACCTAATATTGCCGATCCGGCCACCGCCACAATACAAATAACGATTAAAATGATTCGTTGTTGAAAAGCATCACTTTTATTTGGATCACGTTTCATTCTTTTTTTCGATTGGGCACTAACATTTTGTAATTTTTTGGTGTAATTTTCAATGATGATCGGTGGTATCTCGTAGTAGATTGTTATTTCAGGAAGCTCTGACCGATTTGATGATGGAAACCTGACAAATGTCAAGGTTTGCTCGTATGCATTCTTCTCAAGGCTTTGACATTCTACATTAGTGATTAAAATGTACAATTGGATGGAGAAAAACCAATGGGAAAATGTCAAATTCATCGTGCTAAATTGTTTTCATTATCATACCAATAGCCATTCAATCGTGAAAGCAAAACAAACTTTTGAGAAAATGAGCGAATATTACTAATCGGTCAAAATAATTTACAAGTTATCGACCAAAGTTTGGTTTTGAGTCACTCTTTTTGAAAGCTTAGCTTTTTAAAGAAATCCACAGCCCATTGGTATTTGCTTTTCAATAAGATTCGATCTTGGTCGCAGTTTTTTTCTTTTGGCTAAAAGTGAAAAATTAGAATCATGTCCGATCAAAGTTTATCTGAAAAAATCAAGCGACTAAGGTCAAAATTTGAAGAAGAAGTTTTGGCCAACAACCTACAATATCATATGATTGATGTGGAACGCGTCCGCAACGAGCAATGGCAAGTTGAACGATTTTTAGTGCATCCTAAGTACCAAGATGATGAAAACCAAGCTTTTAAGGCTTTATGTCAATCTTTACGGTGGAAAAAATCATTCGGTATTCATGATCGCAATGACCAATCCTTTCCCAAAGAACTGTGGCAATTGTGTGCAGTGGAGATTTGTGGACGTGATAGACAAGGTCGATTGATCCAATGGGAAGCTTATCGAAATCAAAGAAAATTCAAAGAACTTGAAAAAATAGTCCAACAATTCGTGGCCCACAACATCGAACGACTTGATAGAACTGCAGGACGTGAAGGCTTCATCCTGGTATCCGATGTTGGTGGGGCTAAAGTCTATAATATTGATACTGATGTGGTACGTTTCAAGTTGTCAACCATTGAGCATTACCCCGGAGGCTTGCGGCAAATACTCATCGTGGAACTTCCTTGGTTACTCAATTCTATCATGAGTATGATATTGGCTTTCATGAGTAGCGATTTTCGTAAAATGGTTTGTTACTGCAAAAAAGATACTCTCACCAACTACATTGATCCAGAACACATCTTGCTTAGTTTGAACGGTAAACGAGAAAAACAATGCTTTCCACCAGACCTCCTTACAATGAATCAGATGATGGTCCAAATGGATTTAACCAAACAATTCATTGATACCTTTTACAAAACTTTCAAACTTCAACCAATCACCATTTGAAAAGTACAAATTTTTCATTTTGACTGATTTTTGTAATTTTTGTTTCAATTCACCAATAAATTAACAATTCATTTTATTAAAAAACTAAATTTCAAATGAAATGAAATGAAATTTTATAAATATCATCAAAATTACTTTAATCATTCTGTGCAAACAATGCTTTTTGGATCTTGTCATCAAAAGTCTTGCAGACCAATCATGATAGGATACTGAATTCGATTATTTTTGACTTGATTCCAGGTGACCAAGGCGAATAAAGTGACCAAGCCAGTGACCGATAAGATAACCATTGTAAGGACCACCATTACACCTTGCGCGGGACTCAAATAACTAACTGTTCTCGTTTCGATGTTCGCTTGACCTGTAACATTATTATACAGCAGTATGGAATCAGCCTCTGGCTGATCATGGCATCTATTACAATGCTGCATCGACAAATTGAGATTAGTGGTAATATTTGATGCGGATAAGTGGATCAACAGTGCCATGATCGGCAATAATGATTCCATTATAAACATCATGAACAGCGATTACCAGGATTTATTTTTTTGATGTTGTTAGACTTATTCGGTACGATTTATATCAAGAACAGCTAAATACTAAAAACTTTCAAAACTTATCGCTTGATTTGTTTTATCTGATTGTCAAGGTTAATGTTAAACACTGATCTAGATTCTAAATGGATAAGAATTGTCAAAACCTATCGTCCATTTTGTACATTTTATCGGTTTATCTATGTAAATTTGAAAAAAATATTTCATATTGCATCAATTAGAATCAAAGGCCACAATCAATAATCACAACATGATCATGTTCGATGAGAATTCAATACGAATTGATTCTCAAGCGATTTTTTGTCTCTTTCCTCAACAGCATTGGTCATGTTTGCTCTTTTCTCTTCCGTTTCAGGTTTCAGGCATCGGAGCATCGCTATAAATTGAAAAGACATCTCCACATATCTTGGCTTTTGATAGAGAAAGTACAAGTTGATCATTGATGTTGTGCTTTCCCGAGTTGTATTATCATATTGTAAACGAACATTTCAAGTTATCGTGCCTGATTAATGATTTAGTGATTCTTGTGCATCTGTGTTGCTGTGTTGCTGACCAACTAATCTGATTTATGTTTAACTGGTTTAGGCAGTCCGATGTAGTATGCTTTTTTCCGATCAAGTTCCGGGATAAAGTTTATGCCTTTCACTTTTTCACTTGAATTTTTTTCTGCCGCTTATGCTTGTTTCCAAAATGAAATCTGCAACAACCCAATTGAAAATAATCGGCATCACGCTGCTCTGTTGGACACTGTTTTCGTATTTTACCTTCCATCTAATAGACTGTAGATCATCTAAAATCAATAGAGTAATCACTTAAAATTTAATAAATCAATTTTGTCCAATACCATAATCCAATTGGTTCTTGTTGGTTTATTTATAAGCTGAAACGATCACCTCATCAATTGCCTGCTGACGCCAAAAAGATTAACCTGGGTAAAGATTTCAAGAAGAATTTCAAATGCGAAAAGGACAAAGATGGATTCTTTGCTGATACTGACAATGGGTAAGGGAATCGAATAACATTCTACACTCTACACAGATCTTAATTGATGGCTCAATCTGGCTTGGCCAATCAATCAATCATTCGGTGTATAGGCTTGTGTAAAGTACAGTTGCATGGTTTAATTATAAATATTGATGATTTGTCCTGGTCAAAAGGCAAAAAAATGAAAATTTCCATAAACTTTGCTTGGTTTGGGTTATGGGTGGAGTTGAGGCTCGCTTGGAATGGTTGGAGGTGGACCTTGATTGCCAGACAGGCTGTATTCGAGTCTATATAAACAAGAGGGCCGGACCATCGCGGATTGAATTTGGCCCTTGCCCATATCACAAAGGATGAGCTAACAGACCAACAAACATTGATAATAGACAAAAACCAAGGGGGAGGTCTATAGTAGAGAGACTATAATGAACAACTATAACAAAAAGGAGGGACTGTCTTACTGTTCTAATTGTTTGCATAGCTTGTTTGAATTAAATGAATAACGATTGGTCAGTTTTACATCAGTGATTGGCAAAATGTTTTTTCAAGCATCAACTTAGATAGTACAGTAGCTTGCTACAAAACAATCAAATTAACGCCCGTGGGCGTGCCATTCAATTTTGTTTTAAAAACTTTCTATTATCTATGATAGTTGTAAAGTCTTTCACCGATGCCGAACGGCCAACAACGCTGGTAAACGGACGGTATGTTTGAAAATTTTTCAAGATTGCATGATCATCAAATAACCATTTGAAAAATGCCCCTCAGGAAGTGATGCACCATTCCTTCATCTGTAATAAAGGTCTAGTATTTGATCAGTCAACATTTACCTGCACACGTACCGAAGACGCAATACCTTGCGATGCTTCGCCTATGTTCTACGACCTCAATGATCGAATCGGATCGGATGGACCATTCTTGACTGATGCCGATATTGAACGTGCTAAAGCCGCTCGTCCGCAGTACCGTCGGGCTCGAGCCTAAAACATAATTATTTTGTTTATAATTGTTCACACACCGGACTTTTTTGTCTTGAAAATAAATTTGAATTTTTCAAAACAATAAACTTACCAACAAACCAATTCCACCTACGGTGTTTCTTTGGCTTTCATCTCAAAAACATTGACTATTTTCAAATTCATATTTCTGGACAGTCTTTAAAAGTTCCATTATGCTCTTAATGTAAATCGCCACTTTTCAGCGCCACCATTCACTATGTCCGCTTGGATTGATTTATCAGTGAGGGGGGAAGCCTTTCCTATTGCCGAAAATATTTTTTTGCTGGCATCAACCTTAGGTTTTTTGGCCATCTTTTCAAAGTTTGGATAGCATTTCCGGAGATTTTAGGGCACAAAACAAAATATCCGTATGAAGGATTACGAATGGCTGTATTGTAAGGGTGGCCACAGTCCATAATTATAAATGACAAGATGTTTTAATCATAATCAAGGCAAATATTGGAATGTTTGCTTTGAAGATTTGAGACCATCACCTCATTATCCATCGTTAAATCGTTAATTGATTGGTTGATGCAATTGTGCATTTGGCCAATACCGAATCCTTTACCCGGATTGCTTCCCGTTTAATCTTTTGGAAAGAAGGGAAGTAAACACCTGTAACATGTTATGTTGGTCCAGTAAAATAAATTGTTTACATTATCTAACATAAAGATTTATGGTCTGTGTTTGGTAATAACAAACAAGTCAACCAAAAAGATGGCGGCGGCCAGATGCTCCTCTTACACCGAACATATTGACGACCGGCAGCTATAGCATATTTGTCTATTGTTGTTGTTAGCTCCTGTTTTATTGGCACTTGTTTTTGTGTACCCTATGTTTCAGCGACAATTTTCATCATAGCGCTCGGTTATTCGGTTGGCTTTAATAAGGCTACTGAAAAAATGAAAATACACACATTGAGGATGTTGGATTGTACTATTGAAGGAATTGTTGAATAAGCTCCACCCCGACCACTGCGTCACCACCCAACCGAACTGTATACCGAACTGATATATAAAGCTGAAAGACCGACCGTTCATTCTGCATTTGATCATCCATATTAATTTGACTGCCATTCTTGGGAGTTGTTTCCATTCAAATCTAAAGGATTCTTGATGAGTTAACTAACAAGTTTAACTTGAAAATATATCAGGTAAGTGATCGGCAAGAGGTGAGTTGAGCCTAAAAGCTTATTTGTTTCATTTTGTTTATCTGGCTAGTCGGTCGGTCGGTCGGTCGGTCGGTCAATCCGGATTAATTAATTATAAATTATGTCCAGAATTGCGGTGAAACGCTCTTTAATTTAGTACCTTTGTATAATGCTTTTGAGTTCAGAATACATTTTGATTAGAGGCCAGATTACGAAATACATCACTCTTTCAGTTTATTGTCTGGCTTGATAGCTATTATTTATTGATCAACCTATTTTACAAACTAATTAAATATTTGTTCGTTCCACTCGATTTGATTGAAGTATTCCACTGAACATAACATACACGATTCTCATACATTGCAGCCCTGAATTATCAGCAAAAGCTGTTGATGCAAACTTGACCTTTGCAGGTAAACCAAAGCTAATAAAAATTTCATATTCAGAATAAATCTCATATCACAAGTGTGTCAATATGTTGCTTCGCCCAAAAACCTTTTCAATGTAGACCTTTTAAGTGGTTTTGTCGATTTGAAGCCGTCTGAAAGCCACTGAAAACGCCTAATACTATGATGACAGGATGTTGGCAACCATATTACATTGCAAGGTAATCTGGATCCGATCCATGTACCAACGGAATATTCTAACGGGACTATTCCGATGGATAACATCAAATGCAGATAACATGATCATGATCATGATTGTTTGTATTTTATATTGTCTTCTGGTACAGCTTGATTCTGGTAAAATGTTCCTAAATGATCATAGAAATAAAACACCACCCCTTTCTCTAATCGGAAAGTGTTGAATAGATGGCTGAAAAGGAATTAAATAACTCATATGCTCATTTCGATTAGTTTTGATACATCAGAACATTTTCCTTTAATTAATTTTATTGATGCTAATCTTTTGGCAAACATCCGTAAAACGCACAAATCCGATAAAGTACATCAAACAGAAACAATTGCACATTGTTGGGATTGCATCGATGAATTAAGAAAAATAACAGTATTTAAATGTTGATCACAAGCACAAATACTGTTCAAGCTATTTACAACAATGCATATTGTTCAATATTTACATATTCTGATATTCAGAATTTGTTCACGGCCTAGACTAAGCTGGACTAACCAATACTTTAACTAGTTTGTGTTGTTTGCTATTTTATGCTATCCGAAATTGGCACAATGCGCCATTTGATGGTGATTAGTGCCAATGTACCAGGGACATCTGGCTAATCATATTTTTTAGCGTCATTGAATGATTATTGTCATTGAAAGTGTTAGTCCCAAAACAATATTGATGGCCATGGCTTGAAATGGTTCTAGTTTCTATCGATTATGGTTGAAACAAATTGAGAACAAAACGCGAGCATCGGACCCTGATACCTAAAATCCTAATATTTGTCCATTAACCGGACTGATTGTTTCACTCACGTATACTTTTTAAATTAGCCATTTAACTCATCATATGATTAGTTTAATTAAAGCCAACATTATCAACTTTCAGATGATAATTTATTATAGGAATTTTTCCTCTATCTCTTTCTCTTTCGTGTCTTGCCAAGCACGTATGCTTTTAGTGGATTGTGGACTGCTCCAAAATGCATACTATAAGCATCAAATACATGTTCATTGTCATTTTGGGAAGGCAGTTGAGCGGGCCATTATCACCATCTATTCCATTCGATTCTGCACTATTCTCTTGCATTTCGGACATGATTTGATAACGTTAATTTATTGAGCCTGCTCACAATTGGCCAGTAAAACAGAGACACATGCATTAGATTAGTACAAAAACACTTTTAATTCATAATTTTTCTTTGCATTATAGTTAGGCCAACCAATGTATCTTGTGAACTTTTTACGATTTGCATTATTTTTAGCCAAAAATATGCTAAACCAATGCATTCCGAAGGAGTAGCAATGATAGATTACTGCACAGGCCATTAAATAACTTTGTCGCATGTTGAATTCTCCACACAATTAAACTCATTTTTTGCAGGACTTGTCCTGGAACAAGTAGCAAACTTTTTTTTGTTAATATTCCCAAACTACTTAAAATAGCTGTCCCTCGATCCTGGACTCCAGACAAATGTGCTGATATTGATTATTGATAATTATTCCATAGAAATAATGTTACATAAGCAATGCTAAATTATTTTGTTGTCAGGTTTCAAGGGACTTGAATTAAAATAATTAGGGTACTTAATAAATGAAATGTATCTGATTTATTCATGATTGTATGGTTCGATCTTGCATTAACAACAGGCATCATGAATCAACATTAAGATCACGATCTCTTTTACGATTCAATGATCATAGATCTTGATCAAGCAGATCTTAGCAATTCACCCAGACAAACTATCATAATCAATCTTTATTATCTGGACACACATGGACCCCAAGGCTAGTGTCAAAGTGTTTGCTCAAAACATTGAACAATATGGCTGTGGTAGACGTGGACATCGTCAACACCAAAATGTATGTTGGCTTTCAATGCCATTGCTGGTCATGTTGGTCGCTTGGATATCAATTATAAGTGTATCAATCGATGCTTACCCCCGCTATGTCAACACTATGCTATCATTGAAGCCGCAGGGCGAGGCACCTGAACTGGCCTCAGTACTGTCACCGTTTCCTCCGACGCATTCCTCTTCTTTATCAGCATCAAAGAATGGTGATAATGCCGATGATAAGAAAGAATCAATTTCATTGGAATCAATGGACAACAAACAATCTGATCAATCTTCCTACAACAACAGTCCACAGCATGGCATATTTGGGCAGAAAGAAGCCGAACAGATCATGAATCCGGATGAAGTATCGTCCGCTAACCCTAATGGTAGCCCAAACGATTTAGAACAACCAGATACGACAGAGGCCGTTAGAGACCAAATCAATTATTGGGAAGAGCCATTGATTGAAAAACGTAATCAATGGGGCAAGTTTAATGGTAATCTATAAATTATTTTTCAAATTAATTTTCTCTAAAATCTCAATTTACATGGCCAGGTGCTTGGGGAAAGCGATTAGGCAATTGGAATAAACTTCAATCTGCTTGGGGTTAGCTTTTGATATGGCTATAATTTTTCGGCTTATTCCTCATCCACCATTTTTAATTGATTGTATTTTTAGGAAAAAAACGTGCCGGTCCTATCATCGCACGCAGTTGGAATAACTTAAGCGGAGCTTGGGGTAGAAAACGAGCCAAATGGAGTGAACTAAATGGAATGTGGGGCAAACGTTCTCCCACATGGAACAAGATGTCTTCTGCTTGGGGTAAAAGTATGTTGGCCATTATTTGGTTTAAGCTTGCAGTTTTTCCAGTTATCATTTTTGATGAAATTTATTTCAAACAGAAAAACGATCCGCAACACAGCCACACTGGAACAATCTACGAGGAATGTGGGGCAAGAAAAGAGACACATCGCTAGAAAGTGGTCCAAACAGCGCATCGGACACAACTACCAATGCAAATTCTAGCTTGAAACTTTCCGGTGTAGCTTCCAATTAGTTTGACAGAATTAAAACTGCTGTTTTCAGCAACACACCTGTTACTGCTATAATGTTAGATTGTAATCCGGCCTGCTCTGATCAGAACTGAAAAGGCAAAGGATTTTTATTTTGAATCTTCACCTCACTCTAACCTCACCATGTTGACGCATCGAACATTTTTGGTTCATTTCTGGAAACATTGATCTTTCATCAAAAAAAAAAAATTCATTTCAAAAAAAGCCCAAACCCGTTCCATTCAAATCAACCCTAACTGTGCTTTCATACTTGTTTTGGTATTGGCCAACAAATCAGTGATGCACAATCTCCAAAAATAACCATCGTTGTCTCTTAACCTGATTAATGAATTAATATTATATCAAATTAAATTGTTTTATCTGAACATTAGAAATCGCTGAGCCAATCGTACATCGATTTAGTGGTTTTGTTTTCTTTTTAAATTCAGAAATCAGGTTTTATTTTAAAATATTAATCAATTAAAAACTTCACAAACGCAACCATTTGAACTGTATTCAAAATATCCAATCACTATTTTGGTCAGCGAGAAAGTCGTTTTGAAATTTGTGGTTTATTTTTGATGAATTCATCTGCCAACCATTTGGTTCGCTGTCCGTTTTGATAGACCCCCAGTCCAAACTAAAAGGGTTATTAGAGCAATTAGCGATGGGGCCGAAATGCCAATCAGAATCATTGATTTCAAAGTTGGCCAAAGTTTTTGTTTGATTCGGATCGGTTTGGCCACTGTTGTTCAAATCTAATAGAGGCACTGGAAGGCAAACCAATTCATCCAAAGATTCGTTCAATGGATGCTCGCTATCATCTTGACGAGCTTTTTCAACCAAAGGAACCATAACTGATCGCATTGTTGGATTGGTGGAAATCTTTTTGGATTTCTTTTTTTTGCAATTTATTTCAATTTGTTTTTCTATCAAATTTGCAATCATATCAGCATTAGATATTCCTACAGCATGGTAAATCTGGCATTGATAATTAGTGCCAGACATCACTGTAAAATAAAAAAAAGTTCGATCTTTTTTCGACCTCTTGAACAAGTCCATCTGGCCACAATCCACCGAGAACTGAAAAATATGTTCATCTGGCGAGTAAAAATTGATCTTCAAGTAACCACTATGATGGTCATCATTAGTAATTTTCATCATTAACTTTTTCCGTTCTTGGCTTGTTTGCACGCTTTTAGCGATGGATTTGAGCTCTTCCAATCGTTTGGATCGATTTTTAGGAGCATTCAGCATCGGATATTGTCCATGGCTAATCACCATAAACCATTGCTGATCGATCGATTGGTTTGAAGAATAAGTTAATGTTTTTTTATCTTCCACCTTGTCATTTGCCATCGTCATTTTTTTTGCTTTGCAACTTCTTGGAAACATTTGTGCCGCAATGATCACTATGAAACAGTTTGAAACAGTTATAATTAGATACAGAAAAAAACAGAACAAATTGGTTGAATATAATTCACCACACAAACAAATAAAATAAGCACACCATTTCTCTCAATCATTTATAAGGGCGGCCTAATCTTTCAACACGATATGAAAAGCCAGTCACTTTTGAAAGTTGTTCATGTTTTTCACCAATAGATGGCCATCCCTTAGCTCAATTCAATTTTATTTTGGCGCATTCCCCGATCACAATATTGAGATTCAAACGTTTTAAAATTCTTCATACCCATTAAGGATCCGATAGACTTAGCATTCTTCATTGAAATGTGAACAGCAGTGTGAACAGGAAATCAAAGCGAAAAAAATGAAATAATAGCTTCAAAAATGAAATTACAAAGCTCATTTTGAAATCAATTGAAGCCTTTACAATTTACAATGGATTACGACAAATGTTGATATTCTGGACAACACGGAAGCAATAGTGTACACTACATTAAGCATGGTTACTGTTCTGTTTGGTTGCTAGTGAACAGAATAGCCCATAAATAAATGGCTGGACAACAACATTCTACATGGACATGATTCACATTCTGATCAACAGATTTGCCTGGTGTTTGTCAACCGTTCAAGAATTGTTTGTGAAGACAGTGTTTTGAAGTTATCTTTCTTTCAATAAGTTTACCATTTACCATTTATCTTTAGTATACGTATTGTTTTGCTACCCTAAATCTTGACCTTTGTTATTGGAAAAGGAAGCGATTTTAATCTATCAGCTTTGCACAACAAGTACTAATCTGGACCAATCGAGTTTCCGTTTTTGAAATGTCAAATTGTAATGTAATGCCTTTGATTTTATGAATAAAATAATTAATTTTGTTATTCAAATCGTTGTTGTCTTTGTTCTGAACTGAATCGACCTGCCCCATAAATCCAAATAGATCAATTATGGTGAACAACTGAATGCTTTAGCCATTATACTTTAGGACACACACTGCATGCATACAAATTCACTGAATTCAGCCATGTTGATCTAGCTTAGCTAGTTTAGATAATTCCTAATTCTTTTTTCATACCATAATAAATTGACAACCCCTGTTGAAACAAATAGACAGTACTCTACTCTTCAATAGTAAATGAGACATTTTTATCAAGATAAATTGATTTTTCCTATCCATCCGCTCATTAGTTATTCAAAATTTTAAACTTATAAATTATAATTGGATTCCAAATGAGAATTTCGAACGGAAAAACGGAAACTCTGCAATAGCCGCTGGTTTCTAATGATTGGATCTTCAAAATGATAATTGCCACTTGTGATGGAGCTGATATAACGTATGACTTGATCAATATGTTCTTAATCAAAGCTATAACTATGTCGTCTACTGCAACAAGATGGACGATACATTGGGGAATGGAAACATTGGGCCGCTAACTCGAAAACCAACTTCAACACCACCAATACCACCTTTTTTGTGTGGATAACAAGTTTATTTATTAATTCCAATTATTCCCTATCCGCAATTCCCATTTCAGTCTTTTTTCGCTCGGGAATTTCTTATGGTTCCGTCATATGGTTGGTTTTGGCAAATATGTCATGATAACCACCTAGCAGATAGGTAGTGGCCAGTTTCCTAGTCAAAACTTAGTCGGTAAATAAAAAACAAATAGTTGTGAAATTGAAATGTAGCAAATAGATTTAGCAATGGAGATAGGAACAGGACTTGGATTAGAAACATGACCACCCACCTACACCATTCTCCATGGCCACCGGATTGCGTGCAAGTATCTCTCTCTCTCTCTTCTGATCTATCAGCCAGCATCTTACCATGTTCGCCTAACGAACAGACACCAAAAGAACAATACAGGGCAAACTTTTTCACTTACTAATATTAATTTACAACAAAACAACCGCTGCCATTCCATTCTATTGTTCATCCTCTGTTGTTGCCACAAACAATAGTTGGTAGCCTAAACTTTTTCGGCCTGCAAACTATTTTTTATTCTTACAAACCAAATTAAATAATAATGGGATTAATTCCGAAACTCCCCGGTTCATTGTAAACAACCCATCATCCAACACAACTTGTGATAAATCTCATCCAAACGGACACAACAATGATTGAGAATCTCTATTAAAGGATTTACATTTGCTCCGATTCAAAAAAATTAAAGCAAAACGCCATGTATCTAGATTGATGATTTTGAATTATGACCATCAGTTTGGCTAGTTATCGGAAGTAGAGCTCACAACTGATAAGTTGGGTAGTTTCATAATTTGGAACAGTTCTTGTATTTTTTTTTACAATCAACAAATTTAGGCTCGTTGTGGTTGGTGGAAGGCGGATATAGTGACGGAATGCACTCGGACATACACTGGCACCCGCTATGAAAAAAATCTACATTCTCATCACTTTTGCGTTGGTTTCAGTGAGAAAAAATGGGCGGATTCGGATACTACTTCGGATGATGTTGTGGATGGCGCCGGCGTCATCAAGAATCTAGAATGGATCTCTTTTCTCTTCTTTCTTTCCGTTCCAAGTGTAGGTTGTTGACTAAGCTGGATCGTTGTTCATTTAGCTTGGAACGCAATCAAACACTAGAAACAAACCACACGCAAGAATCGAAACGACTAGACCGAGCATACAGACCAAACAAGTGTCATTATCACCATATCTTTCAAACCTGCTGCTGCTATTGCTGCTGGATATAATCGCCGATCTGTTTTGGTTGGTATAACCACACATGCTGGCAATTGGATTGTTCATAGAAATTCCTAACATCGATACTCCGATCAACAGCGGCAATAATTAAATATCAAGTGCTGGATCCTTTTTTAATTAAACTGAATTTTTGCGGTTCACAATTGATGTGTATTGTAGGCGAATTCCACTTTTATAATAACAAGCTTCCGTTTTGCGGCCATTATAAACAGCCTCGAGTTTTTTTGGAACGCACAAATTAATAATCGAACCCATTTGTTTGTGATTCTATTTGTTCTTGGCATAGCTATAAGCTCTTTGCTTGATTAATCTCGAACTAATTGAAGTCATCAACAACATTCATCTACCCTTATCGGAGTTTTATTGTTCCACTAAAACGAACAAACATTCTAATGTAAGCATTTGTTTCTTCCGTTCAATTTTGGCTTTTTTGGTTAAGACTAGAGACCAGGGAATGCAAAATTCCCCGGAAAATTCGGTTTCCGGATTTTTGGAATTGAATTTTTCAGAATAAAAATAAGTTCAAGGTATCAAGTTGGATTCTGGAATTGATGCAAACGAATTCTTTTTTCCGATTACTATAAATCATTTGAACCAGCGCTTCTTAAACTGTGGGTCGCGTAGAAAAATTTTGCTGTACTTCTGCCATTCAAAAAAATGGCATAACATCATAATGGGATCGCGAATGAAAAAAGTTTAAGAAGCCCTGATTCAAACTGTTATAGGTAATAACCTAACTCTATAAGAAACTTGCGCGACTTTTCCTCAGTTATAACCACGGCCTTCTCACGTTCTTTTTTGAACTATAATGTAAAACTAGCCAATCAAATGTCATTTCTTTCGAATAACGACAGAAAGGAGGGCTAGAGAAAGAGTAAATTGAGACAGAGACTGCTGTGATTGGTTGATTTCACACCACTCATTCGCATTGTTTCTTGAAAATCGACCCCACCTTCCTCGTTGTAACTGGCATAAGCAAACGCATTGGTTTCGAATGGGGGTTGAGCCCATTTCTGTGTGAAATATGTTTGAGTTGGAGTTGAGACAAGCGCATTGGAGATTTTTTTGTTACGATTTGTTAAATAAAAAAAAATTGTAAAAATTCGAAAAATCCGGATTTGATATATTTTCAATTTGGGATTTTCGAAACCAACCAATTGGGTGGAATTCTGTTTTGAACTGTTTATCAGAGACAATGGCTATGGCATTTTTTAGGGCTTGGAGATTGTCGAAAGATTCCTACCTCAGGTTCCGGAAAACAAGCATATGTAAAAAACTATCTTTTTTCAATTTTATTGATAGATTCAGTTGTGTATGGGATTTCCATGAAAAGTGATGATTGACGGAAGTCTCGCTTCAAATAGTTAGATCATTTGGGGTTGCAATAATGCAATTTCCGGAAATTCTCAATGTAGACTCTATCTTATCACTCAAGTCGATTTTTCTGAGAGCATTCGTTTCAGTAACTATTGATTTCCGTCAGGAATCAGGAATATTCTGTTTGCTTGCGATTCCTCGATTTATGTCAATGGGACCATCGGGAAAAATTGATTGAATCCCCAATCGCCAATAGATGTGCATTATTTACCTGAATGTCAAATTCACCACCTTGCAATCTAACCGCATTGGTTATTTATTCGATTGGGCATTCACTTTAGTTTATTAACTTTCTGTTATGCTTGGTTCCGTTTGAAGAATGCCATTACTAAGTAATAACTATAAAGCGCAATATTCAGACACTGCCCACACCATGAATAATGGCTAATGAATCCTATAAGTTGAATATAAATTATTATTCCCTTGATTTTGATGAAATATGGCCATCGCTAAACACTAAAATTAGCCATCTCTTTTTTGTTTGCCTTTTCCTCCTAAATTTATTATGGTCTATTTTATTTGAAACAGTTAGACCATAAAAAAGCCATCAGAGAATAGTTAGTGGAATAGTTCTGATTTCAAGCCTTTTTTTGTTATAATTTAGAATCCCATTACTCTTTTTAGGTCTAAACAACCGTTAATTTATTGATTGATTCATTCACTGCATTTGTTTGGCCCAGCAATTTCAGTGATTGTCGTTAACTGTCTGAATTCAAACTTATCGTCAAATAAGTTATCGTAATTCATTGAGAACGGATTTTCATAGCATTGTGGATTCATAAAAAAAATATGAATTCTTTTTTAGAAGAACTAATCAAGTGATCAATTTTGCTCTCTTTATCGATCAAATCAGAATTGTCAACCAAATTCACTATGGTCCATCGAATCTGGCCTTGAACCGTTTTTATTATTTAACAGCTGAACTTTGGATTGGTTTTGTCCTTCAATTATTTTTCGATTCGCTTTAACCGATTAAACTAGGTGCCAGGTCTTCGCCTACACGCGTGACATTGAACCAGTTTTGTTTGGCTCCATGCATTTAAAAGCTAAGAATTTTTGCAAGGTTTATTTGGCAAAAGTGTTTGAGCTAGAAAGATCGTTGAGTCAAGGTCCAAAAATAAAAAATTAAGAGAATATGAGAATATAGCTGAGTTCATCGACTGGATCATATCTCTTGGAAGGATTCATATTTTTAAAAAATTGTTCACACTTTTCGCGCTGGTCATTCACTTACTGACCAACTTTTCTGAATTTCTGTCTTTTCTCAAGCTTTGAGTTGATTCTTAAATAAATTCAAATCACCTTGACTGATATTAGTTCTCAATTGACCCAATTGTACCAAATTTAATCTGAAACATAGAGCCCTTTTTTTATGTATGGACAACTTTTCAATTTAAAGTCAAGGTCGATTGATTTGAATGAATTCGGTCTGAGGGTTTAACAAGTGTGCCAGAATATTCATTTAATTTATTAGTTACTAGCCATCCACCGATCAAACTACTCAAGTGATTCGTTTATTTTTTGGCTGAAAACTGCAAGTTTCTTATTAATTGTTCAAGCCTTTTTATTCTTATTTACATAGATAATGTTTTTCGGATTCAGAGCTTGAGCCTGAAATCGATGAATCGTCTAGTACTTTGTAATGATGCCTACATCATCACCTAAAAAACTACTCAGGCTGATTACAGCCATTCTGATGATGCCATTGCTAGCTGATGAGACAGCATCCATGGCAAAGATGTGCAAGCAAGCAAGCTCATTTATTATTACGTGTTTGCCACAATATGAATGTGGCCAGTTTTAGTTCTTATAGGCATGCATGAATTATATATTATTTTCAGGATATACTGAAACAATTTAGCTCAGAAAACAAACTGCAATCTATTTTAGGTGACAAACATAATTGCCGACCATGCTTCAAAAATGCATATTTTCCTCTATTCAATGCATCCATGCACTCGTGAATGTAACCCTTTTTTGCCGTGGAAAAACGGCCCAAGTATGCAGAGTATAGCTTGAATGCCGGCTAATGATAATGCACTGATCAACATGGCAATTTTTCTTCAATTTCCGTCATCATAGCCAATATTAATATTTCTCTTTCTGCCCCGCAAACATAGAAAAGAGGAGGCAAACATTAGACCAGTGATAAATCATGGCCAATATTCATTGCATGTTCTGGCTTTCTGGTACAACACGAAAATGATGAAATTGTGCCTGGGCTTTTGGCTGAACAAAATCCTTCCGGTTTCGGTTTCAGTTTCGGTTTCGGTTTCTTGTTTGTTCCGAGCCTCGATCTCAATGTTGAATTTTTCATTCGTTTATTTCAAATTTAAACTTGGACTATTTTTCATTGTAACAATGATTATATTGAATGTTCAACAATTTTGCACGATTCCGCAAAAATTTTCAGGGCGTCAAATCTTTGCATCTGCCCATATAATTGAGTTGTGAATTTTGTGGCTGTTAAACATTATAGCTTGAAGACTGATTGGTTGTTGGCTGATAATACTTATCCGCATCACATATCTCATTGATCCAGGAAACTAAAATAATAGGTTCCGCAAAGAGAATGGATGCTTATGCCCACATGCTTGCGTGTTTAAACAACTGGCATCATCAATTATAAAACTTTCGCATCTTTCCAATACTTTTCACCCTCTGATAGATTGGATTATGTTCATAGCTATAATTAGATTATGACATTGTTTGTTTTTTTGTTCTTAGTTTGTTGCAAACACATCCAAAATGACATATTTCCGTCCACCTCTATTCACCAAAGTTTTTTTTTATTATTTGCTTATAAATAAACGCCTACTAATTGGAGTTTTTCAATTGATTATTGAAAGAATCATCATGACCATTTTTATTCTTCTTTCAAGTAACCCAAATTAGATTGGAACAGAAAACGAAAATATTTTTTTAAAAAAGATTTAAGCTTAATTGATTATTAATGATCATTTGCTTTGTTTCCAGTTAGACAAAATGACAACCAGGAATTCGTCCAAAATTGGTTCACCGCCATTGATTCTCAAACATCGTTGGACAGCGTTGTTGGTCTTAATACTGTTGCATCTTTGTCAATCATCTTGGTGTAGTCCTGTGGCCCAAAGCATACCATCACAATTATCCCAGCTTGAATTAAGCGCATCATTATATCCATCAGCATCAGCATCAGCATCAGCATCAGCATCAGCACCATCGTCATCCTCCTCCTCCTCTGTCTCGGGTATTTACATTGTGCTTGCTTTTTGCTCGTTTTGGATTAGCTAAATTCAATTGTTTTCGCCTGTTTGTTTGTGTTTAATTAGAAAAACGAACAAGTCGGATGCAATATGGTTTCGGTTTGGGCAAACGACACCAGTCCCCAATGAGTGAGAGCACCGAAATAGTTGAACTTCCACAATCGTTTTTTCCAACCATGTCATCACCAAGATCTGATCTGATATATGTCATCTATCCGGTGGATCCACAAATGATGTTTGCGCCATTTGCACCAGTGTTTCCGCCAAAATTGGCATCAATAAATTATAAAGATGGCAGAGCGCAGCGCCCACAATCAGGCTTCGACAAACGTTCCAAAGAACAATTGTTCAATGATTATGATTCAGCTATCCAGCTGGTTGAGTCTTTTGAGCCAGCCAAAATTGCAGTTTACAACCCCGAAAAACGTAAAGTACAACCATATGGATTTGGATTGGGTAAACGTCTAATTGAAACATCAGACAATAGAAAAATCAAAAAATTGACCAACTTTGAAGAATTCATGAAGCGCCGATACTCATTTGGTTTGGGAAAGCGTTCCGTTTAAGTGAATCTGAGACTTTTTTTTTGAAAAAATTCAAACTATATTTTGATTTGAGTCACAGCAAAACTAAACAAGCGATTGCATTATTATTAGTTGTTAGTTTAATTGATGCATTCATTTCTCACAATCATTCCACTTTGCTTGGTTGTCTGATCTCTCCTGCTAATATTTTATTGTGTTTTCAATCATCGCTAGATTGTGTGTGTCTATGTGTGTGCAACATTATTGAAAAATTTCAAAATTGAAATGAAAATTATGATCAATTAATTATTGAATAAATATTCAACATTGTTGTCAATTACATTCGAATCAAATTGATTGGGTTTTTTCCGATCCCGTTATTTTATAAACAATAGTTCTGATCCATCGGCCAAACCGCGTGAATCTCAGGAAATTTTTTTGAAAATTTCATGGCTGGCAATCTTAAGAGAAAAAGTACATGGATGGTTACCGGCTAAACATAATCAACACCATGAAGAAATTTGCAAATCAGCTTAGCCTATAGCCAAGGCTGATAATGAACAGTACTGTACAGTCATATATAATTAATAAGCAAACTTTGTCGGCGGTGGTGAATTGTCAATAGATTTGCAATAATTTTCTCCTACACGAGACAAAAGTACCGTTGTTGGTGGGCAAACCGAGCACCTGTTTGGCTTGATCACCATCACTACACCAACGCTGATATTTGCATTTAAACTCAATATTTCCTGCGACTTTTACGAGACTAAACGAGACATAAGTTTTAGTCGATTCATCGTGATGAGAATGGTGAGCCACTAGCAATCTATACAAAAAGCTCACGTGCCAGAAGAGAAAGATTTGCTGCAATAGAGAATCATGGCCATCGCTAACGATGATCATCAGCAACCAACTGCTGAGACAACCATCAACCAATCATAGTGGTTCACCATCTCTAATGGCGACATACATATCTGCTTGATTTTGGTATTTGCTGATTGACTCAAAATGATACCAGTGTTCTGACATAATTGAGTAATTGGCATGAATCGCCCAAGTCCTATAGAATAGTCAGTGAAATTGACCTGCACAATCGCCCAAAAAAGTCGTTTTTAGATGATTGGAATACATTCAATAATTCAAAAATGTCAAACATTTGAGCAGTCAATTGTAAGGCGCTTGCGACCAACATTTAAATCAAATTATTCCCATCATTCGATCACTGTTTTCCAATCGCAGAACGGTGAACATCGCATCTTTTGTTTTTGACCATCGCCATGGACGATTTAAAGCATCGGAACAATAATAAAAAAAATTCAAAGTTCAAATCGCCAAAAATTGATGAAATGCTGAATAAACATAAGAAACAATCCCATTCCCATTCAGATGGTACGCAGCCATTTTCATTAAAAAATAATGTTAATTTATCAGAACAAAACTCATCAGCATTCAAATTGGAAAAAGATTCTATGATCAAAGTTGTGGTTGTAGGAGAATCCGGTTCAGGTAAATCAAATTTGATTCAGCGTTTTGTCTATGATCGTTTTGATGAACGTTCACCATCCACAATTGGAATCGATTTTGCACTTTACGAATTCAAAGCTGACGATAAAACTTATCACGCTCAAATTTGGGACACGGCTGGCATGGAAAGGTAATGGCAACTAAGAATCACTTGTTAATTGTTAATTTGTCCGCTCTGTTTCTATGGCACAGGTATCGATCTTCCATAACCAATATATTCTACCGAGATGCGTGTGGTGTAATGCTGATCTTCGACTTGACAAAGCGCGACCATTTTCAAGCATTAGCTAAGTGGTTGCACGAGATACGTTTGCATGTTCATCCCAACGATCAGAACCTGCTTGAAGATGAACAATCAAATGTTCCAATTATCTTGGTTGGCAACAAACTAGATCTTATCAATTCAAGAGAGATCGAAACACCGGAAGCTATCAAATTTGCGCAGAAAAACCACCTAGATGGTTACATAGAAACATCTGCCAAAAATAACATTAATGTACAAGAAGTATTCACCAAACTTTTATCGGAAATTTTAGACCGCCAAAAGTGCACAAACGAATCAAGTACAGCCTCAAAGAATAGGAAAAAATCGCAAAAAAAAACTAAATATCTTAAATTGACCCGTAATGATCCACACTATCACCAGAACCAGAAGACTTGCGCTAGGAAGCCAAAAAATAAAGGCAATTGTGCTTGTTAAAACAAGCTGAATGATTCCCTCAATTTTATTCTAATTTAAAATCTTCATTAATCAAAAGCCTTTAGGCAGGTTAAGATTGTTCAATTTGAATTGGACTTGACAGACAGAGTCCGACAGAGTCACTCTAGAGGGGGTGGGGTGATTCAAGCAAGTCTAAAGATAATTGTAGGAATATGGATTTTTCATCGATCCACACTGCTGTCTGCAGCAAAGGGATTTTTCTCAAATTGAAATGTGGCAATTTTTTTCAAGTATTTATTCCAAAGGGCAATTCGTCCCCCGTGAGACGGGTTGGACAAAATATAGTAAACGTCATCTTACAGAAACTTGTCAAACAGTGATCATGTGATAAAGGCTTAAAATATTCATAATAATATTCAGTTTGAAAAGAAAATTAACCTTCCACCAATTATTTTTACAAAAAAAACACTGCTTATTCACAATCCTGGAATTTTAGTTTTGATTAGAGGCAGAATCTGAAATCGCTGGTGTTTGAACAGAAGCATCGATATCCGGTTGATCATACAGTTCGCGCAACATTAAAAGCGAAGTATCTTCGGAGAACCAATAACATCCATGGGAAGAAATGGCAAAAACATATTCGTTGACAATTTCGAATGGTTTCTCTTGAAGCACAAAATCCAAACGTCGACCCCGATTCAATTGACCGAAACTGTATGACAAAATTCGATTAAGATCTGATTCGGTCAAATCTGATGCGGCTGCCAATTCGCTCAAAGAGTTAGGCACCGAAACGGAGTTGGGCATTGAATTGACTGGTCCACTTGTCAGTTCTGAATTGGCCACTGCATTTGTTTCCGAGTCTTCAGATGCTAAATTTACAGGGTCTTCATAGTGTGCACGAGCAAATCCTGAAATGGAATTCCAAGCGCCTTTTAGGCCGGACATGAATTTTTGTTTTATATCAGTGCTGACACGTTGTAATGAATCCCTCAATTCCAGATGAATTCGTTTTCGTCCTTTGTGGTGAGGAATAAGCACAGGTTTCAGCTTGCTGAACTCTCGATTAATCAATGGTTCCAGACGATAAGCGATCGGGTCGTAGGGGTGAAATATGTTGTAAAATGCAGGACATGTAGGCAAACGAAAATTTTGGTTCAAATCGATTCCTCGCACAGTCAAAAAAGCCGCCAACGGAGATCCCAAGGCAAAAAGACATACCGGTCGAAAATGGATCTGTTCTACTGTTTGATTTTGTTGGTTCTGCAAAGTGTTTGCTTCCTGTGGGCTTTGCTGCCACAAGAGATCAAACAATATTAGAGAACCTAGACTATGGCCTGCCAAAGCAATCTTTCCGCAAAAATAAGGATTGCGTTGTAAAAATAGTCCATAAAGACGGTTCATTTCTTTGGCAACGAAATTCAACAATGATGTTGAATAGGTTGGCGATGTGTAGAATAAGGCATCCAAAATGGTGTCATTGGTAAATGATCGAAGCCGTGTTATAGATGGTAAAGTTATTTCTCGCAAACGTTCATCCAAAGATTCGGTGTGCAAAGCCCTATGCCAAGATATGGGTAGCAATTCTACACGACCAGCTGATGGACCATAATGTGTTTGAACTAGATCATGTGTCATGGTACGAAAATCATCCACCACATCTTTTAACGGCCGGAAGCTCAAATCACAAAATTCTCCGATTCCATGAACGAAAAATACCAAATTTTGTACAGAAGATGCCGATTCATCGCGTTCTGGTTCGGTCTGAATCGACCAGGGACCTCGGTAAGCGTATCTTGATCTGTTACCTGGTTGAGAACTTGAATCGGCTGTCATCAAAGCTGACCATCCACTGGGATATTGTCCTGGGTCATTGGAAAAATGATAAACTGAGTCAGGAGCATAGAAAATGACATAGTTAGAATCGGGAAGATTCAGACGTCTGTTCCATTGGTTGGACAAAATGCAATCACTGTAAAGCAAGAAAACAAAATAAATCAAAATTCAAACCATTTAGAAATGTTTGAACAAACCGATAATTTGTTTCCAATAATTCAGAAACATGTTCAGAGTATGGAATAAAATGATGGTCGTTTTCGTTCTTGTAGAACCACGAACAGCGTTGTACTTTACCCTGTGGCCCTTGCCAATAGACTGGCTGGCGAATCCTTTCCCTCAATTGAACATCGAAACGAGTACCATTGGTGGGAATCAATTCTTCTAATCTACCTTGGCGGTAAGCAGTTTCCAAATGATAACTATCCAGCATAGAGAATGCTTGCCATTCTTCTGGATGCTCTTCTGGATCTTTTTGATAAAACCAATGAAAGTCTACCTCTTGATATGATTGAGAACTGAAGGTTGATGATGAAGGTGGAGGAGGATCAAAATTCTCTAGCACATTTTCTGACCCATTTTGAGGCTGCTGTTGAGAATCGATCGTGAGCCTGTTTATAGTTTCAATTTCGGCCACATTCGGGCTTTCTGATGACGGCGTTGGTGCTGCAACAGGCACTGGTGAGGTCAAAACAAATCCAGATGGTTGAGACCAAGCTAGGTTAGATTGAGTCAACAATATTGAAGATGTTGTTGATTGCAGTTCATTTTGGTCATTTTCATTGGATGCCATCGTTTGATTGGCAGATTATTGCACAATTCCAAAACAGTCGGAAAACAATGATGTATAGGAATTTATTTGGTCAGCTTCGCTATTTTCATTTTAGGCATTAATCAAGTGCATTTTTAAACAACAATAATTGAGTAAGATTAACACGATTCACGGATAGGTATGTAATTGAATGGCAATCATAAAAAAAAGACTAATAACTGGTTGAGGTCAGAATAGCAACATAGCGACATCTAGTGCCATTTTGAACTAAACTATTTAATTCAAAAATAAAGTTTTTTTTCAAATTGACCATTTCTACATGTGCAGAAGATTTTTCTTTTAATCACGCTTATTACTGGCATAAGCCATTTGATTGTTTGATCCGCGGATAGATCGGATAGGGTTTTTAATAGATTTAACTGAAATACATTGATCGGCATGATTTGAATCTGTTGAATTAGGTGTTGAAAGTAAATACGATAAAAGCTGATGGCAAATTTGATCGGACAATATCAAAATATGTCATAAACATTGGGCAAAATAATTGTCTACCAGCAGTGCAACACAAAGCAAGACATGGACAAAAGAAAAACCTTGACCGAGATACTATTGCTGCTTCTTGTTGGCGAGCCATTCCGTGATGCTTGTTCTTTTTTTTTCTAAAAGCTCTTATTTTTTAAAATGCTTGCAATAATGGATGGATGAAGGAAAAATATGTGATGCGATGCTTGGCACACAGAGCTTAAGATTCCTCATTCAAAAATCTCCGGCTCATCGATTACTATTGTGTTTTGCCAAATTCAAATCACTAGAATATATAGGATTCATAACAGATACTGAAATCCGTTCCAGAAACATGATGGATCAAAACAAATCGCGACAATAAAAATAAGGACTATCTCTTTTCGTCCCAAATACTTATCAGAATTTGATCACATTTAGAATCGGTTGCATGTGGATCCATGAAATGATGCGAAAACTTTTGGACCAAAACTTAAACATTATTTCTAAAGGCACAAGATAAATTCTAAACGTTTCAATTGATTTGAATTTGGTGCTGCTCCCAACCCACAGCTTTCATGGTGGCAACTATGAATTGATTATCCTTGTAATTTGTAGTTTGAATAACAAGCGAATGGAAAAACACCTTTTGTTACCAGGATAATACTTGATACAAGCATCATTTTTGTCATTAATAACAGATGCTGCCTCAGGCATCTTCCATCATACGAATTAAGCACTGAGAGGTGGATATTTTTGTCATTCATTCATTCATTCATTCATTTATTTATTGGTCAAACAAACATCAGAAAGACTAATCAATGAATGCTTCAATTAAATATATGCTTTCATGGGTGTTGTCCATCCAATTGATAGACGTGTTCAAAATTGTTTGCTGAAATTTCCGGACAGCTGCATTTGATTAGCTTTTATTGAATTGGTGTCCCGCCAATTTATTATTATGAATGTAAAATATGAATTAAACAACACCAATCAAAAACCTTGATTTAGTTTTTGGATCAATCAATCCGATCCAAGTTTTGATGAAGGCAGCGTTTTTATTATTATGAAATTTCCAACAATAACGAACGCCCTTTTTACTGCCCTTTCTTAGCTAGCTTATTCCGATTGAAGTTTTACCCTGCTTGCCGTAAGTTTTCTCGAATTCCATTCGGTTATCTTCGCTTTAGCATCTGTTTCCATGAAAGATTATCCAAAAAACAACACAATCCTCGAACAGACGGTCCTTTTTAATTCATTCGTTAACATGGTCATTGGGTAAGCTATTTTGTGTGCCGTGATTAAATCTGTCCACCAGCAGCGAAAATGATTTCAATTATTATTATTATTATGTTGATGGGAGAAATAAAAAAAATTAAATATCTTCTTATAATGGGCATGTGATAATGACAGCGGTTCGTGTGGAAGCTAAAAATTCTTAACAACATGAAGGTTCAGCCATTATATCCTGAGAGAAGATGGTAGTGATGAAATTAAACAACAAGCACTAGCGAAATTTTCCAATGCCATTTGATGCATGGCCTAGCCTGGCCAAAATATTCAGCCATTTCAGGCATTTTTAATTTCAACACATTGTCTAAACTGATTCGGAATCAAGCAATGGTTATTGGTCATCACGTTACTTTGGTAATTAAGTTATCAACATGTGTGTTCAACAGGTATCAACAATGTTCAGTAATAACAAATTCAATTCTAGCACAATCAATCGCGTGCTATTAATTGGTGGACATGATGGAGAATTTGATCGATTTGATTGCTTTACACTACACTACACGAATGTGTTGATTTTTAGCAAAGTTTTCAGTTTAATTATCAATTCATCCAAAAGTGGTCGCCTTACAATCCATCAATCGGATTATTCGGCATTGTAATGTAATAGAACCCAGACTGACAGTATATCTTTAAGTTATTACAGTATAGAAGATCAATGACCATAAATATCATTGAACTTCTTTTCAACAAATCCATTCGTTTACAGAAGAAGATCAAGAAGGAACGGGAAAAAGTTATAAATTAATCCATTTTCATTTTAAAATTCATAAAATAGCCCGTTGCAAGCATAAATTTGGAAAGCCCGAAAAGGCTTTTATTGGAGGCAGTAGACACCATTCATTTGATTCATTTCTTTATTTGATTGATTTGTTACACATTTGATTCAATCGAATATTTTCTGGCTAATATACAACGAATCAAACTCCAAAAAAAAACACATTCAAACACAATGGAAAGCGCGCAACTTTTACTGGGCGTTGGCGTCAAGGCGTCATCTTTGTCTTGGAATGGTGTATGCCTGAGGCGGCAACAGATCCAACAATAGAAAAATTCAGAAATAATGCAAAAGAGGTGTCCACACACGCAAGTGATTTTTTTAGTGGAGGGGGCGGGGGAAAAATAAGTTTTGGAAGAATAAAAAGTCAGCCCAACAGCTATGTTTCAATTCAATTCAAATGCTTGTAAAAATAAGTGACCCCGTTGGTCAATGTTAGATCGATTATGTTTGCCTGTTGTTTCACCAAGCTAACATACAAACGAATACAGACGCGCATTAAAATCCTATGGCTACTATGACAATTAATAATCGTATTATTATTAAGATTTCAAGGTAGACCGGACAAGCCCCGTGTCTTTGCTGATTAGCTTGCTGATGTCCGAATAGCAACCACTCCAAATATGTAAATAACAGTAACATCTACCTGTGATAACGTTTTAGGACTCTTTTCTTTCTTTCTTTCTTTCTTTCTTTCCTTCTTTATTTGCCTCTCTCTCTCTTTTTCATTTACGCACACAAGCACATTCTCGCCCATGATTTATAGTACCACCTTAGATTTGAGAATATAAAAGCTTGCATTAGGACAAAAAAATGTTTTATATCAAAAAAACATCGGACGATTCCTTACATTCGATTAATAATCAAACCCAACCAATCAACAAAAATGAAATTCCTTGTAAGTGTTTGCTTTCCTAAAAAGATCGAACGGATTCTTTAGCCAACGATCCAAACGCATGATCCAATCAGCCAAAATTAAAATCAATTAAGCTGTCGATAAATGAGTGGCAAAAAATTTATCGAAACCCTTTTTGTTAATTACTGTTTGTTTTTTTTTGTCTATTATCAGATCCTTGCTGCCTTGGTTTCAGTTGCTGCCGCTGTACCAATGATGGATTATGCACCTGCTGTCATTGCGGCCCCAACTTTGATCACCAAACAATACCAAACCATGTACGCTCCAATCACTCAATCTAAATATGGTTCACAAGTCAATCATTTGGTTGCAGCACCAGCTCCAATCGTGCAAGGTGTGCCACAGCCATACGCCGTGCCAGTTCCACAACCATACGCCGTGCCACGAGCAGTGCCAGTCGCCGTTCCACGAGCAATCCCGGTTGAAGTGCCACGAGCTGTCCCTGTTCCAATGGTAGCCCAAGGTGCTCCAGTTGTCACTAGCTCTGTTGCCTATGCTGCCCCAACTGTTGCTGCTGCACCAGTTATGGCTTATGGTGGTTATGGTTCAGCAATGGGTTATGGTTCAGCTATGGGTTTGGGACTCAAAGGTGGTCTGGGTTTGGGTATGGGCCTCCACGGTGGTCTTGGATACTAGATTGAATCAATTTTTTGTAAAAATCAAGTCTTCACTGGTCATCATAGTGTCAACTATAGGAAGCATGCGAGAGAAACCTTAACATATGGAGAGTGAGAGAGTACGCACACCAACCAAAGAACAATAAGATCATGGATGTCTCTCTGTCATAACACATTATGATGATTAAATATTTAATAAATTTAAATCCATTATAAATAATTAAAACTTCACACACTAAATCAAGTTGATCAATAATTAGTTGATTATCCAAATGCACAGGTAACAAAAACTTGCTTAGCTGCTCATCATATCAAATTCATGTCATCTACTGTATCTTTGAGACTTGGAGCAGTGAATATAACTTTTCTTGTCAATTTATCCCTGGAAATAGTACTTTCCACTGCAAATTTTGGTTCAATATCAGAAATTGGCAATTCAAACCGCGAAAATTGTTTTAATGGCTCTACTATTTCATTTGGTTCCGTTTTATTGATCCACTCTACAGTTTTATCGTTTTCTAATCGTTTTTCACGGCTTGTCATCATCATTGTGGTCAGTAAATTTGATTTGGTTTGTTTAGGTTCCAGAATCGATGATTCAGCGATCGACTTCCGTTGATTTGGATCAGTACTGTAAGGAAAAACAGGAGATAACATGTTCCACAATGCAGGAAACATAATGTTGGCCAGAGTTTTTGGAAAAGGTGGATCGACTTTTTGATTTTCTAGTTTGAGAACATTAATCTTTTCGGTCGTTTCCGATAAAAGAGGTTGAACTAATTGCATGGACAAACAATTAGATGCGGGCGTTGACAAAAGCAACCTTATGAAAACCAACCAGCATAGATTTGATCGAGCCTATTCAGAATAGATTGCACAAAAAAGAACAGATTGGGATTGATTCCAATGTAATTCCATAAATGCATGGTTTCAAATGGTCAAAATCTTGCAAGTAATTTGGACCAACCGATTAGTTTATTTTTCATCATTTTTTGGCCAATAAATATACGAGTCTGATAAAAGTTGTTCAATAAAATCTCTGCAGAACTATGGCCACTACAGCTTGGGTGCCCAACGCTTTATAGCATGGCCCCATGCCCAATAAAAAAAGGTGACTAATGCGTTCAAACTGTATGGCACCGACACATCTTTTGTCTTGTTGCATCCCTGATGGTGCTGTCCAATGATGACATTCAAGCAAGAAGACTTTGCTAAAACATCGCTATCGATTAAACATTAACATCGCTCTCATCCTACCGAGGACATTACAAAGAGGTACAAGGCAAGTCAAGTTTGAAAAGACAGATTGTTTCCAATTGTAACCAACCACAATAGAAAGAAAGAAAGAGAGTGAGTGCTTTTCCTTCTTGTCAAAAAATCATGCCTAGCCACGAGTTGGACATTCCTGACCTACCGGATCAAGGAAAATGCTTTTTGCATCATACAATTAAAAATTGCTTAAATGTTCACGTGGGCATTTTTGATAAACTACCACGATTCACCAATGTAAATAACCATTGACAATGGATGGAATTTAATTTATTTTGAATCAATATTTCAAAATTTTGATTCGACAAAAACAACTCACCGATAACATGTTGAAAATAAGCAAAGTAAAGAAGCATGAATTTGGTTCAGCATCAGCACAGTAATCGTACAGAACGATTTAATTCAATTCGATTGGATGGAGTGTTTACTAGAACACTGAATAAAAGAAAATTAATGCAAGATAAACCAATGATTTGGCTGGTGCAAAACCTGTCCTTACAACATTAACATCAAATAAAAATAAGTAGAATTTTTAATTGATCAAAATCATGCAAAAATACTTCAATGCTTCAATCCAACAAAACAAGAATTTGATTTTGATCTTACCGAGCGATGGACAAATTGGAAATGTCTCTGTCGTTCATAAATGTGTGGCAGTTGTCACAATCATCATTTTATAAATTGGCTCACATTGCTGCCAAGCTGGGAAGTTTCATCCTTCAAAATGTTCGGTGTACTCGCGCTTGTTGCATTTTTGAAGATAACTTACAAGAAAATCTATCTCCTTGTTGCCTTTCTTCTTCTCCTTCTTCTTTTTTAGGTCTGTTTCTAAAAGCTTTTCCTTTGAATTATATTCAACGACAACAACACGGATTGAGCCTAAAGACAAGAAGATTGATGAACTTGGTATTTTCAAAATCATTTTTGATCACACCATTATGGACAGGGACTTGAAACGGTGTAGACTAGCTAACAATAAATATGATCGAAATCGATCGGATGGATACATAGCCTTTCTCTACACTTCCTTTTGGGCAGCAAAAAAAACATGCTAAATTAAACAACTAAAGAGAATGCTTCCTTGAGGTTAAACAAACAAACTGAACTTTGGCCAATGTCCAGGTTAGCTCTTTTACTATCTGACTATCTGACAAACTTGATTTTTCACAATGCAAAGTTGAAGATTGTCAATGGAAAATCAATTAGATCAACAACTGAAGAGAATGCAAAAGAATTGGTTCAACTAATGATGTCAGTTTTATTTGTAATCAATGCTCTTGGCATAAAACTTGGATTGGTTGCAAAAACAAAATGATCATTTGGATTTGTGATAACCAGAGCTGTGCGAGGGGTGTGGATATTCATGTGTCAAATGAGTGACATGGGATTTTATAATGGCTTCCTTGTGAATAACTGGCTGAATGACTTTACTAATGTAAGGTTTTGGTATTGGACGTTCGATTGGCACCGGAAACGGCTTCTCCACTAAAACAGGATATGGTTTTTCAACTGGTAGCGGTTTGTAAACTGGGAATGGTTCCGGAACCGGTAAATATTTAATTTCTGGATGTGGCATCAGATCAAAGTGACCACCCGGGCCAAATCCATCTCCAGGTTTGTGGTGTTGATAAAACGAACCAAAATGTTCAGCTTGATTAAAGTGGCCCGGTAGAAAGTGTTTCGGTTCATGCATCAAATTTGGTTCCGGATGAGGTTGATAATGAGCTGGTGCTGGAATGATGGTTGAATGAAAGTTTTCATAACCATGCACGGTCAAATGTGATGGCTCGAAACGAGGATTAGGCAAATGATAAGATGATGGTTCCGGATGTGGAGCCATATGGTGACTTTGGGAAATAAAACCGGGGTACATTCCTGGATCTAAATCTGGTTTGTGTGGACCATTGTGATGCAGCTCGATTGGTGTTTGATGATAAACTTGGGGTTCAGCAATCGGGTGCTCGCTTGGATGAATCATGGTGTGATGAGATTCCGGTTCAGGAATGGGATGGTTTCCGTGTTCAAAATCATTCAATGCTAGAACATGTTCAGATTCGGGCAATAGATGATGGTGAGATTTGTGCGCTAAATGAGGTCTGTTCTCATAGACCAAACCATGGCCCAGAGCGCCATCATAGTGGTCTCCATGAAAGAAACATTGTACTAACACGCAACAGGTGACCATCAAAAATACTAACTGAAGCTGAACATCGATGGATGGATTCAAGTCAATTTTAGGAATTTGTTTCCACAAACCGATCCACTTACCCGAGCCATGGTCGGTGGATGAAATTCCGGTTTCTATGACCAATCAAGTGACCAGCCCAAATGTCAAATATTCGCACCGATACCAAAGAATCTATAGGTAAAATAATCTTCTTTCAAACAATTGCGGCAAGAAAACTAAGCATTTCAATAGTGATTGGCTGGAAAATCCAAACCGTAGCGAGACAATGTGGTTGGATGGAAACCTTTGATTTGAAAATAAAGAAAAAAAAGTTCAAGAACTTGATGGCAGTATTTTACCAAAGTAACTGAGCCTCTCTCTGTCCGACTTACTATTGTTCTAGATGAACTGAGGAATATATTTGAAGGATCGCTGTATTATATACTGTACACTGTTACAAATAGTTTACCTGTGTTTGGTCCTGTCAACGATGGGCCATACTTGTCACTTAAATGCACACGTGCATATGTGTGGTACATGAGTTTGGGGAAATATTTGGTGAGACAAGATGGCAAGATGAAGAGAAAACACACGAACGAAAGCAAGTACGAAAGAACGAGGTTTTATGTTGAAAAGTGACCACAATCGGTTATGAACACAGGTAACAGACATTTGTCAGTACTAATATAATAAAATGTAATGTTTCCAAGAGAATTGTTTCAATCATTGCCTTTCTGTTTGTGTCTGTCTATGTGCTTGTGGTATGTTTGTGTTTGTGTAATAATATAATGGTTCTTAATGATCCTGAAAACAAAGATAAAGAATAGAAGAAAAGACCACGTCGATAACGTTGATAGGTTGCTCGCCACCATCATCATCATAATCATCACCATTACCAGCATCATTATTTTGCTGTGGTTGTATGGAGGCGGAGGGGACGCAACTGGATCAACACCGAACAACAAAAGAACGGCTTTTTTCTTGACTTCAAAATGCGATAAATTAACTTTTGCATCGATGTTTAGAATTATATTGCGAAACATGCGCCCGACAACTCAACAAATCGGTTCCATAGCCATTAGATTTTTGTTCAGTTGCGACTGGTTGATCTTCGTTTGGTTTCATTTCAATATTGATGATGAATGCCACGAGAAAAGCTGCCAATAAAGCTTATCGAACCAGCAATAGCTTCAAGCTATAATCGGTCAGTAAATCACCACCAGAACAATGGCCAAACATATGACCATAGGTCATTGCTCCAAATTGAATGCTGTTTGCTCAATGATGGTGATGTAACCGACTGATTCAGATTAAAACACACCAACACACACACATACACACATTGACTAACACTAAAATGATGATCAATCCAAGTTCGTTGCTTGTTGCTATATTACCCATTCTCAAAGCTTACCGAATGTGAAAGTAAAATGCTGATCACCTCCATATTGGATCATCTTAATCGTAATTGGTCCACCCACCCAATGGTGAAGACACGAAGTGTTTGCGATAATCAGGTCGAGAATGGTGAACAATCGATTGTTCTTGTGATTCGAATCTCTATGTTGGACAAGGATAATTTACGGCTTGTTTGTAACCATCAGATATGAGTTGCAGTAAAATGTGTGCAATTCTAGAACCTAGTCGATTGTCACGTTTGTCATGTGTCCATTGTTGTATTTATTATCAATGATTAACTTAAACCAAGCGCTCATTCTTTGACGACATGGTCTGCCATGATCTTTATCAGCTTTTGCTTAATCGCAAGGTCATGCCTAGATCTTCTACATCAACAATCTTGTTGAATATTCGGGTTAGCTGGTGGGCATTTTGGATTTGGTCAGTCAAAGAGAATCACTCGAGTGATGTTTGATCAATCTCCAAATCATAAAGGTCAGAATTGAAAAGCCCGTTCTGAATCCTAGCTCCTCCTAGCTCTACTTTAAAATATTTCACGACCTGAATTTTGAAATTATGATACTGCCCAGCTACTTATGGATCGAAACACATAATAAACACACAGATCATCATTTACACATTAATGCCCATTGAAGCTATTTTGGATCACACACACTCACAATATTAGTTTCATGTCCAACAAGTTGTGCAATGGAATTTTGGAAGAAAAAAAAACTGGACACAATTTGAATATTGCTATGCTTCAATATTGCATTTGAATTGTTCATAATCATCACCATCATTATCATGTTAATCGATTATCTGTTATGAGCTAAAGAATTGCGCTCTCCACAGCATGTTACCAACTAGGATTTGCAAATTAGGACTTGGGTTTCGCCTCATTCAACTCTTTCATTTTGGTTCCAATAAGATCAGGTCGAATGATTCCACCAACCTTCGTACTTTTTTCCATGGTAAACATGCGAGGATGAATGCAAACAATAAAATTTAAATCTAAAAATTGCTTCCTCTTGCTTCTTGGATAGCCTTTTCTTGGCCATCATCAGCCACATCAATGTCTAATCAATGGTCGCGTTGTGCTTCTGTATAAAAACTAGCCTCCACCCCTTATATAAATTGGAATTCTCAGAAAGAACATAAATAAATCAAATAATATTAACAAGTATCTCATATTCCATTTTAATTAGAATACAATCTGCTTCAAAAATAAGTTGGTCGCAATAATCACTGCAGAAGGTCAAAGGTATTTTCTCAAGGAAAAACAACCACCAAGTGCACGATTTGGATCTTAGGGGAAAGATATATTTTGACATTGTGAAATATCGCGAAAAAAAAAACGTTGCTAGTCTCGAACCAAACAATAGTTGGCAAATATTACAACTCCACCTTGAAGTTTGATTGTTGTTGTTGTTGCCGTAATCTTATTAAGAAGATCACTTTCTTTTTTTCGTTGTGCTTTTTCACAGCAATCTCAAAATCAAAAAAACTGGAAGACCGAAGCTCCACAACTGAAACTATACAAGGAAAAACAGGAAAAAGAGAGAGCGAGAGAGATGAGCTAAAATCTAGCTGGAGAAAAACTTTAAGAGAAACACCGTTTCTGTTCCAGGTTGAGGATTCTGTTTTTGAGTTTAGTTTTGTATGCATTAGGCCCAATATAAAACGAGTCTAATCTCTCATTTCAATGTTATTGGCCAATTAGATTCGGTTGTGTGTATGTGTGTATGTGTTTTGTCGTGCATTCACCATAGAAAAAAAATCATTCAGAATGAAGTTTTTGGTGAGTTTTGGTAACATTTGGATAAAATTATGGGAGGCCAAAAATTGAACGTTTCCTTACAGATCCTAGCTGCATTTGTAGCAACAATCACAGCTGTCCCGGCACCTCATTATCTTCCGGCTCCTACCGTGATCACCACACATGCTAAGACTTATTACGCTCCTCTAGTTCAGACTGAATATGGTAGTCATGTGAATCATTTGGTGCAGGTTCCAGCACCCATCATCAAAGGAGTACCACAACCGTATCCAGTGTTGTTGCCTCAACCATATGAAGTACCGAGACCAGTTCCGGTTGATTTGCCACGCCCAGTGCCTGTGGAAATACCAAGACCGGTGCCAGTGCCGTTGGTTGCACAAGCACAACCAATTATAACCAAATCCATAGTTCATACACCACCAGTCTATGAGCCATATCCGTCTCATGGGCCAATCTTTGAACATGGAGCAAATGCACTGCCATATGGTCATTATAAATGATTCGAAATTTTGTTTCCATTATTTAAATACGGATACGGAAATCATTTAGAACTACATGGACAACAGCAACCACATCATTATTATCACAAATATTGATTCTTTTTTTAAAATTTTCGTCTAAAGCCCGGGTACACAATATTGGGCTGTTTAGTAAAGCAATCAAAACACTTGTAAAATTGCGAATAAAATTTGAATTTGAAATTCGTTTTATTATTTTCATAAAAAATAATTCCATCAAAACTACGTATAGAAATGTAATTAATCTAAACACATCTTGATTATGAATTCCAAACATAAAAATAAACCTGCTGCCATTCGGGCAGATAAGCTATGAATGGTCGGACTAAACGGCCGAATATTGGAATGTAATTGGCGAATAGCGATAATAAACGAATCAAACGCTGTTTGGTGTATTGATCATAAAACGGCGAACGAAGCAAGTACATCAACAAATTCAAATAGCGACGTTGAATTTCCATTTGTTCGGACCAATTCCAAATTTCCTCATCGATTTGGCCATTGTTTTTTAAGGAAGAATTGATCAATCCTAATAGATTATTACGATCCAGATAATATTGTGAAAAACTACTTCCTTGAAGTAATCGCAATGAAATCAAATCCAAACCAAGTGACACTAAATAGGGAGTCCATCGATCAGTAAGACCGCCCACCAATGCACCAGTGGCCAAGTGAACCACTGGTCGTAGGATGTGCAATAATTCACCGATCAAACGTTGCTGATTTAATTGAGTCACTGTGGGCGAAGTTCGATGATTTTTCTGCCAAAATTTCAATCAATTATAATATGATTGCTAAAAAGTTATTCTTAAAATGTGTTCTCTCACTTGTAGCAGATTTTTCAAACGCATAGTCTGAACAGGTGTGATCCACATACGTTTCTCCCTGGATGGAGCATTCTCAATATTACGAATTATTCTACCAGAACCTTTAAGTTGATAGACTCGAGGATCGATTTCGAAACGGGCATCACGCAAATCTGTGTTTGGGTAGGTATAACTTTCCTCCATGGTATCTTCATCATTCAAAACAATTGCTTCATCAATACTGGTCGACGACAAGGATGAAGAATCGCCGTGGTTATCTCTATTCGTATTGCTGTTTGAGTTTTGATATTTCTTTTTTTTCATCTGATAACGTTGATATTCTTTTTGTCGATTCAGTGGACCAACATAATAATGACAAGACAAGCCTTGTTGATAATAGAATAGGAGAATTAAGCGTAAAATGGCTCTGCAAATCAAATTATAATAAAAATAAAATTTAAACAAATCGAATGGGATCAAATATACTTGATTATTTCGATGATTGATATGACCACCCATTTTCCATAAAGTCCATAAAGTTGTAGCGCAGTCAATTCAACGAATACTTGGATATATTCGATAAATTGCAAAAATGTATGAAATTTCAATATGGAAGAATTCTGATCCAATCCATCAGAGAGAATTAAAAATATTTGTAATTATGTTTAATGTTGAAAACGCTTACAGTATTTTGATTTATACGATAAGAGCATCGAAGTAGATTATCATTGAACAAGGTCAATAATGAAGAACAGGAATATAATAATTCGGAAATTACTCGAGAATTGTGAAATCGTGTTGCTGGGAAAAAAAATTCCAAATTCATTATTTTTTTCAAGAATGCAAGTAATTATAAATTTTTCTTACTAGCCAAAAGGTAAGAGATCCAATAGAGTGCAGATTCAATTTCAGATACGAAAAGTGGATTGTGCTTCAAATAATGGCGATATTGCCGGAAATACTTTCCCAATATGTTCAAAGAATATTCAGTTGTTGGCATCAACCAATCGTTCATTATATCGGCAGGAAGAGAATTTGCCGATTGAGCATTACCCATTTTCAACAGGTAAATTCTTCAAATAAACATAATCAATATTTAAAACATTCGTTGCACATGTCACGGTCAAGGAGTGCAATTAAAGTTGACGCCCATGTCTACAGTGTCATAAGCAAATTGACAAACAAGTTTTAAGTGAATTTTCGCAACAACAAAAATCTTCATGATCATCATGATGGCAATTGAATGGTTGACGGGAAAATTAGCTTTCAAGTTTCATAGTGCTTGGATCACGTGATTGAACAAAAAAAAATCATCGATGACTGGCTGTTAAAAATCTTGCGCGCATGCGCAAAGTAATTTCCATGATGCCACAAACAGACCACCATTTTTTTTCTCAGGTGGCTCTTTTATTCTGATTGCTGAAGAAAATCAATTGCTTGATTTTAATTTGTTCAATTGTTTATCAGCTAAAAATTTTAAAAAATGACCACCAGTAATGATCCGAAAACTTCATCAGCCCCTGTTGAATCGTCTCAACCTTTATCGGTGATGGGTGCTCATGCGAATAATACTGAAAATGTCCACAATAACGCTAATAATAACAACAACAGCAACAACCTAATAACCATTTCCAATGTGGCCGAAATATTTCATGCAGCAGGCTATGCGTTCAAAAAACTCAGTGAACTGATCCAGACAATGGATCCCACTTCATCTAATAATGAATCATCCAATAACGTTAATGGCAACAATAATTCGGAGAATGGTTACCAAAGTCATTGGGAACAAGCTGATGTTGATCATTTTAGTACGATCGTCAATACATTTACTGAAGATTTGAATCAATTATCGATGAATTTGAGGAATAAAATGTCTAATCGTTTGAAAGAAGAACATTCGGATGCTAAAATGAAAACGTTGACTCAGCAAGACCAGGAATTGATCAATAATAACTTGCCACCATCTACTAATGTTTCATGAGACCAATCTTTGCTAGAATCTTTTTGTATTGTAAATCATTAATCGTATCGTAACAAAACAATCAACAATAAAGAGAGTTCGAAAATTCAGCCAATTCACATTGGTAATTGTTGTTTGATTATTTAAATGGCAAGCTGATTCAAAATCGACTTTATTTGTTTGGTTAAGGGTTTTGTTTAAAATTGTCGTTAAATTTTCAAATTGATTTTCTCGGTCGAAAGTTTCGGTTAGTAATCGCCAAGAAAAAGTTCATCAAAAATGTCCGGAGTTGAAGAAACTAATGCATCATCATCTTCCAATGCCGAAGAAGGCAGTGGTGTTGAATCCTCAAAATCCAAATCTGGTTCCAAAACTGGTTCCAAGACTGGTTCCAGGAGTGGTTCTAAGACTGGATCCAAAACCGGCTCCAAGGTTGGCTCGAAGATTGGCTCTAAAGCTGGCTCCAAGACTAGCTCTAAAACCGAAGAAGGGGCAGCACCCAATGACTTGGAAGCTCCTCAAAGTCAGACCAAAAGTGGTGTTGGCAGCAAAAAAACATCATCAAAAACTAAGGGTTCTAGGTCGAATGGTTCAGCCGATGTTGACAAGGGTGCAAAAAAGGGCAGTCGAACTAGAGTTGTTGGAGATTTGACTCAAGTGAAGATTGGATTCGTTGGAGCTGGACGTATGTCTGATTCTATAACAAGAGGATTTCTCAAATCAGGTGAGACGCCACTTTTTATTTGTTAGCAATAATCGAACTGAATAGAAAGAATTTCGATGGTTTTACAGAAAAAATCACACCCAAGCAATTATTTGTGGCGGCACGTTCTAACAAAAACTTTGATCCATTCAAAGCAATTGGCATTTATACTTCAACTCGTCCCTATGAAATATTCGCCAAGCTTGATTGTGATGTGGTTTTCCTTTGTATGCATGGATTCGTGATTCGCAATTGTTTTAAAATGGGTGGCACCAGACCATTTCCATTCACGACCAACTATATACCGTGGAAGCGAAAGCAAGTTTCAGTGTTGTCATTAGTGGGCGGAATCCCTATAAATGATATTAAAGTGACACTATTGAATCCGGAACAAACACAAAAGTACCAAGTGGTCTTTCATCGAATGATGATCAATGTTTCTTGCGCTTACGGCCTTGGTTATGGAGTGTTGGATGTGGAATTGGATTCCAAAAAATGTCCAACCATCATACGAGACCTGCTACAACTATTGGGCCGAATAGAATATTTGGACGCTGGTCATATGGATGCTGCATGTGCATTGGCTGGTAATGGTTTGGCATTCTGCTATTATTACATAACTGCCTTAGCCAATGGTGGATTCAAAATGGGCTTGTCGCGTGATCGAGCGTTTAAAATGGCCTGCAAAACTCTGCAATCAGCCGCGCTGTCTTTGTTAGAGTCAAACATGACTCCAATTGATCTTAGAGATGAAACCACTGGTCCTTCGGGAGCTGCACTTTACGGTATGCACGTAATGGAAAAGAAAGACTTTAGCGGTGGGGTGGCCAACGCTGTTGAAGCTGCTTACAAGCGCATCTTAGAATTGGTCGAGTGTGAGCCTACCAAATGAAAAATTGTCGATCATTAATGAATGATGTTTTATTTGTTATTTTAACAAGAAAAAAACAATCTAAGCCAATTAAAATTGCCTGAAAATTATAGATAATCATAAATTTTCTATTTCAAAAACTTATTCGGCAGGTTTGGGCAAGAGAATTTTGTCGACGTGTCTCTGTTTCAGGGGAACATATTCAAACAATTCTTGCGGATTGATCAGCATAGCTTGTTTACTATCCTCGGGCAAATTTAAATCTGCTATGGTCGATTCATGCTGACTACGTTCTCTTAGCAAATATTCTTTTCCAAACTCGTGGTAGATTCTGGTGTCGAAATATCGAACAAAGACGCGATCCACACGCAAGAAAAAACGGCAAAGTAAATAGAATGAATCGTTATGGACCCGAATTTTCACTGTACATTGGGCAACACCATGATCAGCTAACTCGTCTTCAAATAGTTCCACTTCATCGAAAAAGTTGATTTGTTTACGTATTTTCAATTTGTTCATGTCAATACGTTCTGGTGCGGTAGAATCGATCAGATCTTTGAAAGGTGGCACATCTTCACGAAGATCTTGACAATATCCTTCCAAATGATATGTGCCAGAATAATCAGTGGAGAAAGTCCAATCAAAATCAGCATTACAAACATTCTTGGTATATTCACAATTTGTTCTGGCTCGCAACCAAGCTTCAGAGGCGGATACTTTCAATCCCACCGGCAATCCATATGATTTGATAACCACAGGAGCAAGAGCATCCAAAGCATTGAACTCAATGGATAATTTAGATTCATGATGATGCAACTTCAGATAATTGCTTGCATATGTCATGTCGGGTAGGTGAGCCATAGATAATATGAGATCATACTTACAGAACAAACATAGGTTTTCCTCATAATAGATTTTATTTTTTCGTTCGATATATTCTTCTAAAGTTATTTTGGGTGTTCCATTGGATTTGTTGGTAAAAATTAAAGAAGATTCCAACGCTGCTCGTGTTTTGTTACAAACCAATGAAGATGTGCATTTGGAATTCAATATATGACATCGGTTGGTTTTGAATGTCCACCCATCGGTCTCATGCTTCGCTTCCAATGGTGAAAACATGTCTGTTCATTTCTGGACTATGAATTTTATTTAATTAAATTATTAATTAAAATTAAAAATTATTAATTCTACATGAATTTACTATTGAAATCATCTATACACACAGATCGGCGGCATATTTAGGAGACTGCATTGCTCACGTTGATTCGTGCTTGGCCAACGCTACACTGTAAAAAATAAAAAATGAGTTTCAGCGCCCCTCTCGGCTAAAAATATAATAAAATTTAGCAACCCATAATTTTAGTTTTGAGATGGCTAGATGGCAGCACAAGCGAAAACAAGCAAAAGCATGATTCCAAGAATTTGGCATAAACGTACAAAAAAAGAGAAGAATATTCTTTATTATAAATTATTTATATAAAAAATAAAATTGCCAAAAATACAGAATATCCCGTATTGATTCAATTTTCGTTTTATTTCAGATCGAAATCCATCACAATTTCCAATGTTGACACAATACTTGAATTTCATTTCAAAATTTTAGAAAATTATATTTAATGTTCAATAGAATTGTTTCTGGCTACCGATATTCTAAGGTGGAAGGTTGGGAACGCGAATGAGAATCGACCAAGAAGGGTTGTGTAAAGCGGACAGACTTTTTTAAAAATCAAGTTTTCGCTTGTGCTGCCATCTACCTTAAAACGATCATTATGGGTTGCCTAATTTATTTATATTTTTCGCCGAGAGAAACGCTGAAATTCATTTTTTATTTTTTACAGTGTAGATAGTGCCATTTAGGCGTTTCACAGTACTCAACTGATGATTCGAAATGTGATGGTTATTGGTCGAAAATGACTTTGGTTTTGAATCCACCCGATGAATTGGCTCAATCATTTTCAAGGCCACCTAATTGTCAGCATGGACCGACATTATTGTTCAAAATTAACAATCATGAACGAGAATCTAAAACTACCAGCTACTACTATTACTATGCTTGTTCAGCCTCACGAGAACATCAATTTTGCTCATTTCAATTGTCTGCTCAAAAATGGAAAAGACTTTGCGAAAGAATCCCCAAAAATGGAGAAGATAGATCGAGACAAGCATCATACGAATATTTGTTAGATGATTTGTCCTTGTTATCTGGCTATTGTTTGAATTGTTGTCGTTTGTTAATGGATCCATCGTCCAAAAATGTGTTGGCTCAACATTGGCAATCAAATCACGCTAAGTGTAGGAATAAAATTGACAAAATTCATTTGGAAAAGTTATTACTGCAGCCTAGCCGTCTGTTGAAACATGAAACCAATAATGAAAATCTGGCTCAATATTTTTTTTCCGATCGTACAATACGTTTTGTGATGGATAATATAATTGACAAATTCAATTTTGATCAAATAATATGTTTGGGTTGTCCAACCATTCATGAACAATTAATGGTAAAGAAATGTACCAATGTACAATTTTCATCAATTCTGTTGGATATTGATCCCAGATACAGACAGTTTTATGGGAAAAATACTTATATTCAATTCAACATGTTTAATTCATATTTTTTCGAATCTGATGGTGAAACATGTTTAAAGAAATTTTTGCAAAACGATATTGATCGTAATCCAAGCCCGCACATTCTGATACTGGCTGATCCTCCATTTGGTGGTTTGATTGAATGTCTGGCTGGTACATTGAAAAAAATCAAACAATCGTTGCCAAATCAACAATCCACTGTATCGACAGTGCTATTTTTTCCCTATTTCAATGAGCATTGGATTCGTAAAGCGTTGGGTGAAGAAAATATAACCATTACCGATTTCATAGTGACCTATGAAAATCATTCCAAGTATGCGGATTCGATTGATTCGATCACTAATTCTCCAGTTCGAATATTCACCAATCTAACATTGGGAAATTTCGTTCAATTCAATCCCAAATTGTATCGCTGGTGTCCCAAATGCAATCGAACAATTTTTTTCAATAATTGTCATTGTAATCATTGCAAACAATGTTCAACACGGGATGCTACCAAGCCATCAAGACATTGCTTTGAATGCCAACGTTGTGTGAAGATCACCTCCAAACATTGTGCCGTATGTCAACGTTGTCATATAGCCAATAAATGCTGCAAAAAATAAACCAAGACAATTTTTGAGTGATAAATTCCGATCGGTTGATACGAAACAAAATGCATTCATTTATTTTATAATAAAAATACAGAACATGAGACATTGGGCAATAAAGATTTGCTCCATAGAATATATTTGTGCAAAAGATGAAAAATGTGGATTTATAAAGGGTATTTCAACAACTATGCGGAAGACACATTCCACAACAGAATAAACACAATGCACATAGACAACAATCGGCCGGTGTGCAAACCGGACGTTCTTCCACTACAACCATCGGTCTGCTGGGCTGTTGTTGAACGATTATCGGATTGAATCCTGGTTGCGGTGGCTGTGTTGAACCACCATCTTGAGCCGTATAGGGTGGCGGTGGTCCAGCACTATAGGTTCCCGGATAGAATGGTGCATTCGATTGAAAATAAGTCTGTTGATGTTGAGGAAACATTATGGATTAATCAATCCACAGTACTGGATGGTCGATCGAAAGCCAACAATATGCGATTTGAAAATAACGGTTTGCTTCAAGTCGTGAGTTTGCGGGTCGCGAGAAAAAAGTCAATATGATAATCACATAGTGATGCATGCCTGGAATTGATTTGCGAAAATTATATTTCATGGGAAGAGAAAAAAAATTCAAGTCATCACTCATTTCACTTATTCTACCGCGATTGCGTTTTATCGCATACAATTGAACACAATCACTAAATGAACAAACATACAAACACAATCAGGACTCAATTGAGTTTATTTTAGAAAATTGAAAATTAAAAATGAATCAGGTTTTTTTTTCACGAACATTCATTCCAAAAAATTCCATTTCTCATACTGAAAGGAAAGATAGGGATGTGTGTGGAAAGGAAAAGAAAGCAAGCAGAAATTTAGATGTGTTTTGTCGTTTCATTTCAACAAGTTTGCCAACGAAATCATTGTGATGGGCACTACATTATTTAATTTAATTAAAACTAGCAGATTCAAAGAATCAGAATTTTGTTGAAAATTGTTTTAAAAACCAGCAATGTCAAAAGTGGATAATCTGCCGGAAAAAAAATTCCAAATTTACATAGATGATACATAGAAAATGCTTGGAGAAAAATGTATCCTTACAATAACTAATCGAAGAAAAAGTAAGAAATCAAGGATGATGTGGTCCAGTGTCATTGAATCTGGAGGGTTGCCAAACAATGGTTGGTTGTGCGAAAAGGCGTTTAAAAGATATTTTCTGAAAAAAATAGACTATGATTTTCGGTGAAAAATGAAACACAGACACAGGAAGGAGGTTATATCTTCGAGCGAAATGCAGTTTTTTTCGTATTGAAATTGTTTTTTTGGATTAAATTACTTTTCCTATTTTTTGCCTACGGAACAAAAAAAAAGAGAAAAAAATCGACAAATTAGAATCACTGTTTTACTTTATTGAATTGAGGACGGGGCTAATAGGGTTCATCAAGGTACCGTTTGTTTAGCTTGTGCTAGGAGAAAAAATGAAGTTTTTTTTCGCTATAGTTGTGTATAATGAGATAGCAATTGGAAAGTTAAAACTAAAATTCTATGAAAAATTCTGTCGTGTATGCTAATTAATGAGATTCTCTCTATTGTTGTTTGCATTCTGGTGGCTGATCGTTTTTCTCATCCTTGTTTTTAGGGGAACGTTTAGGACGTGAACTTTGTCGCGTAGCTAACTGACCATTTTGGCTTTTCACATTTTTAGACTTGTTGGGTTTTGGTTTCACATCAGCCTTTTCATCATCCTCATCTTCGTCCTCATCCTCGTCTTCATCTTCATCCTCGTCCTCATCTTCATCAAAATCTTCATCGAAATCACCCATTTCATCCAAGTCGCTGTAATCGTCTTCGATACCTTCGCCGGTGTAATATACCACTGCCCGTGGCAATACATTCATTCGAAATGTTTCGCCAAGATCAAAATCAGCTGCCATTAACTCTTTGGTATCATCTTCAGCTTCTTCGATGGTGCCTTCAAGATTGGATTAAAAAAAAATTACATTCACCACCATCAGAAGAAAATGGAGAATAAATATACCTTCTTCCGGATTAAAATAATTGAAAAACGAATCACATTTCTGCATCTTTACCACAGTTTTTACTTGATTACTATTACGATGTTTCATTTTTTTGGAAACCTTTTCCTGTGTCACATCCATCTCTGGTGATTTCCAATCAATTTGGCAACCTTTACAACGATTCACGTATAATGTATCGAATGCAAACGGATCAGCAGGATCAAATGATTCAGCAAAATAATATTCTTTTGTTAAAACTTTGTTGTTAAAATATTTGTTTTCGCTAAATTCAAATTCTAAACGATAACCCTGTTGAGGTTAGAGAATAGTATTAAGATAATTTTAAGAATCAAGCAAAAAGAAAAACATGAAAAAAGGTTGAAAATCGAAACACTCAAAAATAAGAACTTACCATTGGTTCTGGTATAAGTACACATCGAATATCCGTGATATGATTAATTAATTCTCGATCATGATCTTGAATCATTTCATTGATCAAATCTAAATTGGTCATCAATGTTGACCAAAAACCAGGAATTCCTTTTTCTTTACTTTCAACAACCTCTTCATCTGGCTGGGCATATTCAAATTTGCATTCTTCTTCTGTTGGTACATAATCTCCCGAGATGATCAAACGACGTTTTTCATCGTATTTTTTGTATCTATCTTGATATTCCAATTCAAGTTTGAATACTTGTTTCTGAAATTCCACCTCTTCACGTATACGATCAACGTTCAATTTTTTCAATGCTTGGACCAGTTTCGTGTTAGGTACAACGGGAACATCTTCTTCAACGGCAACCTCATTTATGTCTTTAGCATTGGTGACACTCATTATTATTGTTGAAACAGTTGATGGTAACAAATGATAGAAACAAATGAAATAAATTTGCTAGATTTGAAAAAGTTTTTACAAAAACAAAATCAAATTAGATGTCAACGCTTTTGAGAAATGATTGCAAATAATTTGCGTTTTAGTTGGATTGAAGCGTCTTATTTGAAACAAAATTACACAACAAATGAATTTGATGTGGGTTTTAATGATAATGATGATGATTCAGATACTGAAAAGAGAAAAATGCACGGAAAAACGCAAACAACGACGCAACGTTTGTGAAATGAGATGTGGAAACAAAAAACACGTGGTTTTTCTTGTTCTCCAGAGAAGCCTATTTCTACCTTGTTAAAACCTCGTATTATAATTTACGCGCTGACATCATTCGCCATTGTTATTTACCTTTGATATGGGATGGTATTTTCAGAGGAATCGCACTTTTTTAGACGTGCCAATAGTTTACCAGATTGGATAATAATTTTGGGTATGCAACGGTTTTTAGGGAAAATGCAAAGAAAAAATGGTCGAGATTCTGAACAAAAAAAAAGGGATGGGTTGTAAGTTGGGTGGACACACGCACAAGACAAAATCGAATGCAAAGCACACAGTTAAAAGATATCTTCTACTTTGGTCGTTATTAGTGGTAGAGGTTTTCTTCGCTGCCGCCGTTGTTGCGAATTTCAGACAGACACAATCAAACAAGCTCGATGTTGACTCACTGTTATGCACATTGTGCTCCTACTTTGGCCAAGCAGCCAAAAATCGCATTTTAGGATGGGTATTATGTAACGCCAAAAAGGCGTTTTTTCGTCTCATCACCACTATTCTAGTGCTTCTGCTGTATTACCTTCTCTGGCTACTTTTTTTCTGGTTCTTCGTCTGTCTGTTCGCAGAGTTTGTGATTTTGGTTCGAACCAGAACGGCGCCGACCCAATTTAGAATTCGAAGATGGAAAATCGAAAAAATCCAGAACCAGAATTTGTTCAGGTTGTTTGTCCCAAAGAGAGAGAAAGAAGTTTTATATTGCCAAGGTTAATTGAGGGTGTGATATACGCTTTGCCAACAATTGTACTATTTTAAAACATAAAAAAATGTGTTCTCCAGAAATAGGAACATGAAGATCAGAATCGGATAAATGAATGATGAGCTACGGTTATTTTAAGTGGAAACAAAAACGCCATGATAATAATTTTTTCCGCTGGCTCCTGGTCGGTTCGGTGGCTGGTTGTATGTAGCTCATTTTTCCTAGCTTTTTTATTCTGATTATTTCACAATATTCAGGTGTGATAGATTCAACTGCTATATGCCAAACAAGAGCCATGCACTTTTAGTGCAAGAATTTAATAACTTTTGGGAACAAAAGAGAAACACAGCAATCGAGAAACAATGAACTTTACGGTTATTTTAATGCAACTAGAAACAGTTAAGAAGAATAAGAGAGAGGGAGAGACAATCCCAAACCTTTAGATTTACTTGGAAACTTCACACACCAAGATTGGAATGATTTGAAAATTTTTAAGACTTTTTTCAAACGAGAACTCACCGAATGGCAAAAAAAAAAGATTTTTGAATGTCAAACACAAACGAACAAGAACAAGAACACCCAGATCAATAATGAACCAATTTATCAATCAGCGGAGATTTTGTTCTTGTTTCCGAATAAAGGTTATTGTGTTGCTATTTCGAAATTTCTAAATAGAACCAATAAAATTAATCAATTTCGCTTAATCACTTTATAACACTTAATAACAAAGTCAATCTGAGCGAAATTCCGCTGAATCATTTAAACATGCTCGAATGATTACTTTTAATAATATTTGAAAAAATCGACTATAAAATTCTACAGAATGTTTAAAATCCTGCTATTTTTCATTTTTTCTCATCTATTGATTTGGTCATTAATTAGAGCATGTCTAATTATCCTAATATAATATTTTTTATTGTCTAATTTATACTTTTGATTGAACCAAACAATCTCATATCTCACACTTAAGCATCGGATAATTTGCAATTTGCAATTTGCAATATTTATTCGTATACTCCCAGATCTTCACGCTACAGAGAAGCCATCAGACAAAGCTGATAAAATCACTTCAATATAGCATATAAACTATTAAGAATATATTGATTGATTAATTAGTTATAGGAAAAAATAAACTGAATTGAGAAGCCTCATTTATTTGAAAATAGATTGGTTAGATTTTTTTCGCCAAAATTCATATATCCCTGGAACACTTTAATTTCCACAACAAAACATTCCACAGCAGAATGCACATAACGAGAATAAACAACATTCGCCAGCGGATATTCCACCACGTTGACGTTCTTCTACAATCACCGCGGTTGGCTGTTGTTGGTATGGTTGGTATTGTGGCTGTTGCGTGTATACTGGATGTCCTGGTGATGGTCCTGGAGCAAATCCTGGCGGCGGTGGCGGTTGTTGTTGCCCATAAGAATTATAACCAGGAGGAGGTAATGGTGGTTGACCATAGGTATTATATCCAGGAGGTGGACCGCCTTGATAATATTGATCTATTGAACAAATTTAGCCCTCTGTTCAACAATTTATGATAGGAAATTAGACTAAACTTACTGGACATTTTACTTTGAAGATATAAAATCAATTCTGGAAAATTCAAACAAAAGGAGGAGTTTCCATAAAATTCTTAGACACAATAAATAATAAGGAACAATCAGAAATGATAAACTTTTTCGGCAATTTCTTTATTTGTTGGTTTTGGATCATAAAAAAATGGATGAGAATGTCAAATATTCATCCAATTAAAAGCAATTATCGAGAGGAATGCAATTAATCAATAAGTCCAAAATAAACTGATTCCAAACACCATTGTTAGAGAAAAAGGCATATTACTCGCATCAGAGAGCAACACCGATATAATATTACGTTTCAATGTTCTCGTTCTGCTTTTCCATGTCGTTTGGGCAATTTACATGAAACCATGTAACGTCCAATCAAATCATTTTAGGTAATAAATATACAAAAAACCATACAGTGGCAAACGAAAGTATCCTAGCATCCGATTATCACGGTTGTGGCTCATCGCAACACTACTCATGCAATGTGATCGAAAAGCTTTGGTAGAAAAAAGAAAGATTTTGGTGATATTGTTTCAAGCACTAGAAATATGATGATGATGGCCAACATTCCATGTACAATTGATGTATTTGTTATTGGGAAATTTTTTTTAAAATGCACCGCCAAATTCCATTTCTACCCAAACTTGTCTTTCATGTAAAAATAGTTTGTGCAATCTCAGCTGTCAAATTATGAAGCTTGAATCGAACGCAGACAAGTATAAATTTCCTGGTTGATGACAATCAATTCCATTGAATAATCGTCGTTTCCGAAAAGATAATTCTATCTAATCGTTATTCGATGATAAATTGAATAATAAGTGCAAAAAATGGTTAATATTTCCTTATGATCTTCCACTTAAGTGGGTTTGAAAATGTGTTTTTTTCCTTGGTTCCCGGATCATTTTTCAAAATTTCGAGATGTGATCGCCAAAGAGAAAATCGATTCCTAATTAAATAAACAACAATACGTTTATCATAGTCTCGAAAATAGTCGAAGATTCGTATGGAGATGTCTTTTACCAATAATTCAGATGACAAACAACCACCGTACAATGCAAATGTTGAATGCTCTTTGCTGTTGCCAACATTACCACCGGCTGAAGATGAAGATGACGATATTTTAGTTGAAAATATAGGAATTCTGTTTAAAAATCATCCAGATCATCTTGACCGAATTTCAATTTTTCCACAACAACACCAACAACAATTAAGCTCATCGTCAAGATCTTGGAATAATAAATTGAAAATATTCGAATCAAAATCCTCATTGTTATCGGCTGAAAATCTAACAAATATGATTGATTCAAAACCAAAGTCCGAAACGAATGAATATGGTAAAAAATTAACCGAAGAAAACTACAATTATGTTTCCGACAAACATGCAGACACATCTTTTCCGGTGTTTAGAGAATTATGGGAAAGAAAACAGGTATGTGATGTTGTTATCAAAATTGATGGTCAAAATTTCCACGCTCATCGTTTGGTCCTATGTGCAACCATTCCATATTTTTATGCAATGTTCACGCATGATTTGGTGGAAAAAAATCAAACAGTTATCGAATTGAAATGTGAAGATGTTTCTAATACACCATCTTTAAATGTGGATGCATTCAAAGCTTTATTACGTTATGCTTACACCGGTAATATTTCCATCAATTCATCCAATGTTCAATCCATTATGATCAGTGCATCATTTTTGGGCCTGATTAATGTCCAACAAGCCTGTTCCGATTATTTGATGATACGTTTGAATGTAAACAATGTACTTAAAGTTAAAACGTTCGCATTTGCGCTCGGATGTGACACTTTGGTGCAAGCTAGCAAACGTTTCATTCAAGTTAAATTCGAAGAAATATCCAAAAGTGAAGATTTTCTAAATTTAGACTTTTCAGAGCTAACAGATATTATATCCAGTGATGAATTGAACATCAGCAATGAAAAGATTGTTTTTGATGCGGTCATCAAATGGACTAAATATGATGAAGAAATGAGACAACAATATCTCCCACAACTGTTGCGACAAGTACGTTTGCCATTGTTGTATCCAGAATACTTGACCGATGTGGTTTTAACAGAAAAACTGGTACGCACCTCAATGGAATGCAGAGATTTGGTGGATGAAGCTAAAGATTTTCATTTGTTGCCTCATCGTCGTGATTTGATCCTTCGCTCACGCACCAGGCCTAGATCTGGGCATCATGTTCAAGGTTCCATTTATGCTGTTGGCGGTATAAGCAAAACTGGCGATTCAATGTCCACGGTTGAAGTGTATGATCCCCAAATGAAACGTTGGCGAATGGCTGAAGCTATGACTATGATGAGATCACGTGTAGGCGTTGCAGTAATGGATGGAAAGTTATACGCTATTGGCGGATATAATGGTTTGGATCGTTTGAACACAGTGGAAGTTTATGATTCTAAATTAAAACAATGGAAACGTGTTAAATCCATGAATTATCGTCGGAGCGCTGTCGGTGCGGCATCTTTGAATGGTTATCTCTACGTTTGTGGCGGATATGATGGAACCATATCATTGAATTACGTGGAAAGATATTTGGCCACCACAAACGAATGGTCTACTGTCACACCAATGAATATAAAACGTTCGGCAGCCGGCGTAGTATCATTATATGGTTACATCTATGCATTAGGTGGTCATGATGGTTTGATCATATTTAATTCGGTTGAACGTTATGATCCAAAAACTGAACAATGGGAATTCATTCAACCAATGCTCAGTCGCCGTTGTCGTCTTGGTGTAACGGCATTCGGTGGAAAAATCTATGTTTGCGGTGGTTATGACGGTTCAACATTCTTACAAACAGCTGAAGTTTTCGATCCTCAAACCGGTAAATGGTCGTTAATAGCCAGAATGAACATGACGCGTTCAAGGGTTGCTTTGGTGGCTAATTGTGCAAAATTGTTCGCTATTGGTGGCTATGATGGTATCACCAATCTTTCATCAGTGGAAACCTATGATATTCAAAATGATTGCTGGGAAATGACCTCATCGATGGTCGCGCATGAAGGTGGTGTGGGTGTGGGTGTCATTCCGGATAATTACTAATAGATTGCCAAAAAAAACAAGCTATTCATCTATTGTTTGTCAATCGATTGGATTGCTTTATTATTTTGTTTTTTGTTTTTCGTTTAAGAATTTTATAAAACATATCGCTAATAAAAGATGTTTTAAATCAAAACTGGTTTCTGCCCAAATCTTCTTGGAACAGTGTAACAATCATGATGATTAAACATACATTTTAGGTTGTTGAAAATGGGCTATTTGTCTTTGCTTCAACTCGATATTCAATCTTTCATCATCATCATCATGTTCTGGTCGGCAACACAAAAAATATATCAAGCCAATACATGCTAGGCCTGTCACTCCCCATGCCACTAACATCATAATGTAAAGGAATTTTGGCAAATAGATTGCATAGTATTCATATTCCGGTGTTGTTTCCATGACCAAAACGCTAAATTAGTCCTCTAGAACGAATCAGATTCTGTGCAAACACGATTCATGATTTATTCACAGTCAAAAACATTGTTTACCGAGCAAAAAAATCTTAAAACTTGTTCAAAAATTCGAATGTTGGGCCAAGTTTTTTTTTGGAGGGGGGGCGGCCGATAACAATTATATTTTGCTGCTTAAAATGAACAATCTACCAGCCGGGAAAAAAGTGGTCTCAGAATGAATATATGGAAACCATTATGGTTGATGTTCTGGTTTTTTTTGTTGCAAAAATTATCAATCCAAATCTCATATCACAAGTTGGAAGATCCTCAGGTTGGTTAACAATGGATCGATCCGGAAAAAGAATATTACTGTCAAATTTCAAACATTTCAGATGGTTTGCAAAGAGCTAAAAAATCAATCAAGCAGGATCCAAACGTTAATGATCGATCATGAAAATCATCAGCTACATTTGATTTTAAACGATTATCTCTATATTTATGAGATTGATGATGCAATAAATGAAAGAGAAATAAAGGATAATGAAAATTTCAACTTCACATTGAATTTAGATAAACCATTGGAGAAATTGCTGTGGCATGAACATGATAGATATAAATTACCTAATCAACAGGAAACAGGAGAAAGATCTCTATCAATTTACAATATATTCAACAGTATTCATCATTATCTTTTTACCGATGGAACTACGGAATATGTGAAAAATGTGCAAAATTTCCCGAATGGGCCATTCCGTGTCATTACTGATGGCCGTGCATCTGAATCAAATGGATATTTGATACGCAAACCACTATGCACCAGTGTAAAAAAACCTCGATTGTGCATACTTTGGAACAATTTGGATTTTCAAGACTATGGTTAGTAATTTGGTAGGCAGTTTGTTAGTCTCTCCTTTTCAAATTTAATTCACCAAACCAACAGATAAATTGCCACACGCAAACAATAAAGTTTTGAAAACCCGTCTAGGATACTATTTCCGTGTCTATATCACACCTGTTGAAACCTATGAATTGATGCATGATGATCAACCGTTATTGAGCGAAATACCGATGGGATTCATCTATCGACAAACAGTCCATGTTCTGTATCCGCCCGATCAAAAAGTCTTTATATTTCTGTACCAAAGATTGGCGCCCAACATGAAAACGATGGGAAGCAAAACACGCCCATTCACTGTAATCAGTTTCGATGATTATCTTAATTGTAGTTCTGAAAATATTCAAACCCCAACTCCTACTTCTCGATCAATTTTCGAAAAATCAAAATTTTTGCAATTCAAAGAAATAATTTTGATCGCTCTTGGCTGTATCGCTATCAGCTTGGTTACCTGCATTGCGGTGATTTCTTGCAAATGTCGACCAAATTTCAAACGTCGAGCAATTTCAGCGACATCCAAATTTACGTTCAAAAGAAAGAAACGATGTATTAAATACAAGTTATCTTCATCTGATTCAATGTCTTTACGGGACAGTAGAACATTCAGCTCCCGATCCTCCAGACCAACATTCACAATGACAGAGACTAGCCTGAGCGATTCAAAAACTGAACTAGGAAAACATCGCTCAGGTCACGTACATCATCGCCAAAGACATCACCGTCATCATGGTCATCGTGGTCATCATGGTCATCATGGTAATCAAAAAATTAAAAACCTCATTAAGTTCACCAAAGCAAAATCTGCAAAAGTTTTTTCGAAATTGGTCGCTCCTCCATCGATTTATCCATCGAGTTTGGACGCCAACACCGATGGCCAAAATCAAAAATAAAAAATTTTCGAAAAAGTTGACTGATATTAAAAATCTGAAAGAAAAATTTATTGATTTTTGTATAGAATTTAAAGATAATTATCACAACGATCACTTATAATATGAAAAATATTTTAGTTTACATAATCAGAGCAAATTTGGGAAAAAAAATTCAAATGTTAAAAACAGAGAAAAAAAATTTTTGAAACACGACACTTTGAACAAACGAGATCTTGTTAGTTGTTTGATTTTATGATTGATTGATGTCCACATGATTTGTTTTGGATATTTCATCCAAAAGTTTCTTAATTATCGATGGATCATCATCGATTTTCGCCTGAAAACGTTCTTGAGCTTGTTGCTTTCGGTGTTCCGATAATACTGATTCAAAAGCTCTACGAATAGAATGATCGCTGGCCTTGGTACCAGCACGTCGCCAATTATAAATCCGTGACTCCGATGAGTCCGATGATGATTTTGCTGGTTTTCCTAACCGAGACAATTCTTGTGCGACCTCTTCGAAAATTGGCTGATTTTTCGCCGGATGTTCATCCGGTTCATTTTGTTTGAAAAAATCCAATGTTTTATGGTCATTGGAATCACCATGATCATTCAACAAAAAGGAAATGATCGAACGATACTTTGATTGATCATACAGAATTGGATTGTAATCTTCATCAAACCAATCCGGATCATTGAACAATTTTGGACAGAATGGTTTGCAAAGCCATTGACGCAGTGCATGTTCCAAACGGACTGAATCAAATTCAGGTTTTTGATGCAAATACCAGCACCGGCTAGAACCTCGATAACAGACACTTTTTGAATACAATTCACATGGTTGTGTGCGTTCCTTTTGATCATGCGGTGCTTTGGCACGTTTCTCTTCAATGCTGTGTGCAAAACAACAGCCATCACCATAGGGACATCGGCCAGCTTCTTGCATATAAATACACAGTTCTGTTTTGTAACGATTTCTCTTCAACGATGGTCTTGATTGGCCATCAATGGTCATGAAATTTGCAGAATTAGAATTCGGTGACCGTAAACGACCTCCGGGCATCGAAGTGAATGAATCAATATTGGATGACTGCAAACAAAAAAATATCCTAAATCAATCGACCAAATTTGATGGAACCTTTTTCAATAATTTTTACCATTGAAGCCCGACGTCGGTGTACTATACAAGTGGCTAAAAATATAGATAAAATTAAATAAAAATAAACTAAGAAACATTTGAAAATTTACTGGAACCAGATTTGTTGGATTGAGTTGGAAAACTCATCGAAACACGACGACGACGTCGTTCCAACGAAAAATTAGCATCAAATATTGGCTGAAAAGCTTCATCAGCGCTATCGTCCGATGAATCTGAGTTTTGCACCGGTTTCGGATCATCTTCGGCTAAAGTCTCATCAGCCAAAACTTCAATGGATTTTTTCTCTTTTATTCCTTCTTCATTTGAAAATTCTTGATCTAAAGTTTTGGTGGTTGAACTTGATAAAACATCGAATACATCCCAACTGAGCTGAAAATCATTGTGGCCATCTTTATCGGTGATTTTGCTTTGATCCGTAACTTCATTAACAAAAACCGGCAGCGATGGTTGATGACAGTAATCGTCAGCGAACGAAACATGTCGACGTACTTTTTCCATTGGTGCTGTTTCGATTCTTTCCAGCTGGAATGGTTCCATTCTATTAGAGATTGAATTTGAAAACATTCCAACCGATGATGATGATGATGATGATGATGAAGATGATGATTGATCCAACAATTTCGTTGAATTCGAGTTGAACATTTCGAATTCTTGCTCGGTCATTGGTTTGGTGATACCTATGGTGGGAACAAAGTCCATGGCATTGGGGTTCAGATTCACCGGTCGAAGTTGTGAGGATTGATTTATCAAATCCGTATTGACCATTTCCGCCGAAGGTTCTCTTTGAATGAAATTTATCTGAGAACACGTTTGGAGATCATTAGAATCCATACATTGTGGTTGCTGTAAAAATGGTTTATTGCGCAACATTTGTCCTTGTTGCGAAGAGTTTGCCATCAACATGAATGGTGTTGGTTGTGGTTGGCACAATATCGGTACATTATTATTATTATTGCTGTTATTTGGATTGTTCAATTCATTATGATCGAAATTTGGATTGTTAAAATCATAAAAAACATTTGGATCTTGTTGGTTGAGACAAGTTGATACTTGATGATGAGACGTTGGTAGAAATCTGATAATCTGTGCTGGTTGATGTTGTTGTTGTTGTTGTTGTGGTTGTTGTGGTTGTTGTGGTTGTTGTTGCTGCTGCTGTTGAATTGGTCGAAAATTTGGTGGAAAAATTCTAGATATTAGAAACTTTCGAGCACATATTGAAGTATTTGTTGATAAGGGCTCTAATTGATTTGAATTCATCGCGGTTATATGTTCTAAACTGGGATGCATCAAACCGAAACCCGGAGGTGGTGATGGGTGTGCCCGATGGACCGATGGTCCCATCGCTGTACATTGATTATTAATATTATTATTATTATTGATATTTTCAACGATTGCCCCTTTAGTTAATTGACGCTGATTGAAACGATTACGAATAACCATTGGCTGTTGATGTTGATGTTGATGTTGATGTTGGTGATGATGATGGTGATGATGTTGTTGTAGCAAAGATTGTGTTTGACTTACACCGACAAAATTATTATTATTATTATTATTATTGATGATATTATTTTTCGAACCAAATGTCGTCGATGAAAAAACGGTCGACAAGGGTTGAGATTGGTGATTAGTACCTCCTTTCGACGAAAATGTTGATGATGATATCAATGATGATTCATGAAACGAAGGTATACGCCGCTGTTGTACATTGTAGGGAAAACGACTTGTTACCGGATTATTACCACCAGTGGTTTGTTGCAAACACATTGGCTGATATTGCATCGGATCCATTGGAACAAATGTTACCAAACTAGGATTCGAGATCGGTGGATCAAATTGACACAGATTAGAATTGGCATTCGATTCCGATGGTTGCTGTGGACATGATGATTGTTGTTGGCGATTTGGTTGCTGTTGTTGTTGATAATGTTTGGACGTTTTTGATGTGGTCTTGACCACGATCGAAGAAAAGCTCATGATTGTTATTTCGTTTTTTTCAATTTTTTTTTCTAACTGATCCTTTTTCTGCTTGAATTTGTTTCAACTATTTTAAATACGCGCCAGACCAGAGCTTTAAGTTGTCTTGGCATGTTTGCCCTTCAATCAATCATTCCGACCACAATAGCAATAACACCGATCCCTATCCTCAGATTTGATTTTTATCTTTTTTGTGGGGGAACTTTTTTTTGCAAAGCCCTGAGAAAAGTTTCGAAAAAATTTCAAAAATTTTTATATTATGTTCATTTTTCTGACAATAGATGGCTGCATCAACCAAATTTGAATTTAGCTCTTGTTTGGAGTTCCACTATCACATATTTGTAGAAAGACTTTGGTCAAATTTCGGAAACAACGATTCAGAATCATAGGAAAATTTCTGGAAACCTTTAGCGGAACTTGCCCCCTGATCCTATTGGACGGTTGAAATTGATTGATTTTGCCAACCTGTCAATATAAGTCCAGTGATGTACTTTTGTTTTTAATGGTTGGATATATTCCGAGACAAATAGACAATGTTCTTTTTTCCCTGAACAATTAATACAATGAAAGCCACAGATCTGTTGTTGAATTTAATTCAAATTTTATTGTTGAAGGTATCCAGGATTGATTAGGCTTGTTTGTTAGACCCCTGACCTTGATGGAATAAAGCGACCACCAACCCACCACCCACCGATCCATTCTGCCACCCACCACATTGTAATCAACGAGAAGATTGTTCCAACCATCTTCATATCTTCTTGGTGTTCAATGTGGTGTGTAGGCTATAGTCTGTTTGTCGTTGTTGTTTTGTATAAAATCGTGTAGGCGCCCCTGCAATAGTCCTTGCAAATCACACAAGGAGACTTGTGGAGAGTTTTCAGTAGCTCTAATTATATTACCATTAACATTGTTGCAGTATAAAGTTTGTTACTTGATGGTTCAAAGACACTGAAGAATCTCATTCTAAAATGAATTCTGCAGTTTATCCTGAACCGAAAATATCCAATGACAACATACATTATCCATGAAACTACCGCCCAAGCACATTTATGGTCCATTGATTTTAGTGCAAATTTCTTCCGCTTTTTTTTGTCAAATCTAGCTGTTTGAAGATTCTTTGGAAGCAGGGCCGAAAAACCAACAGACCAAGGTCTACTGTGTCGCATCCGATTTCTCTCGCTTTCGGGCGCTTTCGACACTTTCCATGGTTGCGTCCAACTTGACATCCAAAAGACTCTTCAATCGGCAAGGAAAAAAAGAGAAACCGAATAAGAGAGAGAAGCGAAAAATAAAAAGAAATCATAAGAAAAGCATTTAAGCACAGGCATTCATATAGACATACACTGATGACGCCATTGCACCTTGTAGCTTTCGATTCAATTGCGCGCCTAGTAGGTTTTTTTCTCTTCAAGACATTCTTCTTCTTCTTCTTCTTCTTCTTGCAATCCATGTATTTTCCCCATGCGAGAGTCTGTTATTGGCATTTGGTCAGTCATCCAGTGTAAGTGTTTTCAAACAGAAAAATCACAATTCGGATTCCTCATCCGAACCCGACAACGAATCTTGATCCAATGGTGGATAGATGTTTTCCCGAAACGTTCACCACTAAATCAACAGTATTGTGCTAGTTTGTCTTGTAGCTACGAGAAACTGGGATAATCTCCAATCTAGTCAAATTCCCAGGATATTGTTCGAAGAAATCAACAACTTTTTGAAATAAATTTCAATTAAATTTTACATTGTTCCGTGTGATATACTCTATCTCGTTCACGATGGTTTCAATCAGAAAAGAATACAAGCTAGCCAGTGCTGGCTATCGACAACCACCCAAACGGAATATTCTTCCGGAAACAATTGACAGGGTCTTGAAAAAGCCCCTGTCAACAATCAAATTATTATTAATATTGATCATAATCAATAATGTATCGACCTTGGTAAGTGTTTTCATTCTCAACGGCCAATATGCAAAATATGCAACAGAAGCAACAGTTTGTTGTATGGTGGTTAATCGATTTTCGATCATTTTTTTCGGCTATATTTTGGTATTTATCCTTTGTGTGTAGTCTTGTCGGTGTTTTTAGCATCATCTTCACAATCTTCATTTGCTCGTTTGGCTCCAATAAGTTAGGCTATGTATGCTAGAAACAAAGAAAGAGAGGGAGAGAGAGGGAGAGAGTCTGGTTTTAAAGGGACACATTATCCATTCATAAAATCGAATGTTGGTTGAAGATCATATCGTGGTCGCATGTTGTTGCTAATTCAGAAAAAAAACAAGAAAGAGACATATATAAAATAGACTTGGAGAAAAAGAAAAAAAATTTAAAGACAAATATGGACAGGTGTATGTGCGCGTGGAAGGCTTGCGAAAACAAAGGAAAAAGAAAAAGTTTCGTGACGCCATTTATGGGACGCCATAAATTCCATCAACATCCAGGCGTCAGATCTTCTCTTCTTGTTGCTTTTCATTCATTTCAAGGTCGATGTTTTCGGCTGCTTGCGTTTTCCTATCATATAGCGTTGTTTCAGGCCATTTTTTTTTGTCGATTATCGACCAATTTTGACGGAATTCATTCCCCCCATTAGATTCAAGATGCGACCCCCTTTCACATGTATTGATTGAAGGCGGATTTTTTTTCTCTATTTAAATCATATCAATGTTTAGAATGGTCAAAGAGTTTTGAAAGTGGCCCAACCATTACCGCCGGCACCACCGCCGCAGATAATCACCGATGAATTCAGTCCATTGGTAACGGCACGTTGTGATCGTGGTTTGATGTACATCACCATTTCAACACAACAGCCATTCTATGGTGTAGCACATACCAGAGATTTTCGTAAATCTCCATGTATGGTGATCGGTGATGGATCATTCAATACCACTTTGAAGATAAGCTTGTTGGCCCAACCGGATGATGAACTTTATTGCGGGGTTCAACGATTCAAGGTTTGCAAAATAAAATAAAATTTGTCAGGTTATTTGAATAATTTGTTGATTAGGGAGAAAGATCCGTTGCGTTGGCGGTTCGGATGCATCGATCTTTGGAATTATCCGAAGATCGCTATTTCTACCTTACTTGCCAGTCTGGCTATCAAAATATCCGTGGCGGAACTTACCGAGTGAATCTTCGATTAATTGATGCTAATACTGGACAGAAATCTGTTAGATTATTGCATGGTGAACCATATAAATTGCGTGCAGAATTATCACCCAAAGATAGTATCACCTCATTACGAATGAAAAATTGTTTCGTTTTCACCAAATCCAATGATAATGTTGAGTTGATCGACCATACTGGTTGTCCAGCGATCCAGAATCTGATCACACCGTTTTATTACAATGATTCTGCCACTGCTGAAGCACTAATACCGGAAATGTTTAAATTTTCGAACGATGCCAAAGTACATTTCCAATGTGATGCATTGTTGTGCAGGGAAAATTGCCATGAACCTAATTGTAAAGATGAACCAAGTGGAAAGGGTGATAATCGTAATAATGATAATGATTACCATCTGGATGGCTTTTCGCAGGTCTCCGCCTCAACCTCGGCTTTCATACGAGAACCAACCGATGTTGATGGTAAGATTTAGATGGATCACCAAAAATGATTCCGATTTTGATCATTCGACTTTTTTCCCACCTAAAGCTTTGGCCGAATTGAATCAAGCAGACACGGAATGTACAGAGTGGCGCTTTCCGTGGTTGATCACCTTGTGCATATGTTTGGCCATCATGTTATTGATGATGTTGTTGTTGAATTTGTTCATGTGCTCTTCATTGACATGCCGTTGTATCAAAACGGATGTCAACGAAAAAGAGCCCACCGATTTTGATGATTATGATCCGTATCGGGCTGATTGGACAGCGCCAAATTCTTTACATGGATCACGTTATTCTTTGGAACAAGCTCGAAAACAATATCACAGTGATGAAACACTGAATTCGGAGAATACGTCCAATCCAGACTACAAAGATAATAAAAGCTTTGTACCAAACAACCATAATTACGATGATAATCTACAACAACAGCATCAGAAGAAAAACCGATCCAGAAGAAATGTTCAACAATCATCAAGCGATGATTCTGATGTGTCGTACGGTGATGATGAAAATGATCCAACAAGATTCGATGATAGACGAAGAAGAGCAGCAGCACCTGATTCGCGGCCATCAAATTATTCACAAGGTTCTTTAAGGCCAATCAGAAACAAAGACATTGATTACTATGATGGTGGCTATCCTCAACAAACAGAAGTGAAACGATATTAATCAAATGACCTGTAACTGAACTTAACCAATTTAAAAAAGGAACCGGAATTTCAACCCGATTCATTTTAAAAGAAATATCCTCATCAAATTAGATCTAAATTATTATTATCATTAACATAATTATTCTGGTCTTTCTTACTTTAAAATTAAATTTTTTATTTGATCGCTTAATACCTTTGTGGAGTGTTTTTTTTAACTTCTAACCTGTCCCGGTCTTTTCGTAGCTACAATCTACAAAAAGATACAATTGGATGATGGCAAATATCCACAAGTACCATCGTGGTTGGTATCAATGGCTTTATGGAGAGAGAACAGAGAAACAATTTTCTCAATCACTTGTGTCGCAATCACCATCAATACCGATACACACTGGGCTTGGATTTTGAGTCTTGATCTTTGTTTTTTAGTCTAGACTGTTTAATCAATTACAACAACAATGTCCACCACCGAAGACACCGAAACAAACCAGGATCGTGAAGAAGAAAATGAAGAAATAAATTCATTATCGCAATATGAATCGACTTTAAAATCCATTTCGGAATTGTCCAAACATCATTTTTTCACCAAAAATTGTAAGCTTAAGTTGTAAGTTTCGTTTGCTATTTCCCCTTTTTTATTACTTTTTTTTGTGTTTATTCTGCAAAGCGGGCAACTTGGATCGATTGTTCCGTCCGATAAACTCATCGATCAACTTGTCCGCACAAGAATTTGATTCAAACAATAATTATATCAGTGAAGATGGCTATGTTGATGAAACAGATGCAGCATCGTTCCCGATCCAGAATAATCAACAAAACTTTCATTCATTGGTCGAATTACCGGAACAATTGAATGCACGTACCGACATTCACTTGGACAAGACCGGTCCAAATGAAGCATCAGGCGAACATTGGTATTCTCGGTGCAGAAAGTGGTTGTATAACTTTTTGAATTATCCCAGTGGATATGCAAGCTATTCGTACCATATTTTAATGGCATTTATATTGTTATTCTATCTTGGTTTAATTATGTTCACTTCGCGTACCACCTGGGAGGAGAATTGTTTTTTCTATTGTGGCCAACATATTCTAAAATCTTTATTTGAAAGAATATTGTACACACACTTTTTCATCGAATTCATTATCAGATTTTGGTCATCACGGGCCCAAGTTTCATACAGAAAAATGTCCTATTTAAGATGGATTTGGCAATATTTTAGTCGTCCATCCCATATTTTTGATTTTGTTCTGTTGATTGGTGGATTCATGTCCGCATCGTGTTTGATCAAAGAACTTCCGGTAGATTTTATACAAGACATTTATGCATTGATCACATTGCGTGGATTGCATCGTTTATTTAATGTGGTACAATGGACAAGCATCCGAAGTCGTGAAAGCCCTTGGACAGTGATTTATGAAGTGTGCTATGATGGTGGCCTGTTACTGATTACAATGTTCAACCTGGTCTTATTAATAATCTGCTTGGTGGCATATGGTGTTTATGTGTCGGAAATGCATGGTGATAAGGATCATCCGGCATCTGAAAGCAAAGTCACTAATCTAATGGATTCTCTTTATATGACCACTGTTACATTGCTCAGCATCGGTTTCGGCGATATTTCTCCCATAACCTATATTGGCCAAGCTGTGATGGGTATCGGTATTTGGGTTGCTTTGGCATTGTTTCCATTACCCAGTTGTTTGATTGCAACTTCCATAGCACTAAAGGTGACTGAACAAGAAGAGCACCGAAAACAGAAACAACGAAAAATATTGGCCACAATCCTCATACAAAGAGCTTGGCGTTTGGTACGCCGTCGGCGACAATTCGAACTGGTCCATACATTGCATTTAATGCGCCGAACAAGCCGAACGGAACATTTAGAGTTCCCGATAAAAGTAGATCAATCACTATGGAACAAGATTGAACATGTTATCGAGAATCGAGTCAAATATTATGTATCACAATTCATTCAAATATTGTTGTTTCAAACGGCTAGGAAAAAGTTCCGCCAATTTTATCTGCCAATTGACCCACGTCCATTGGTGAAATCGTATCGTTGCAAAAATCAAGAAACTATTTCCATTTTGGAATACGTACATCATCAATTGGAGATCGATAAACTCAAATTGCAGAGACAATGGGAAAACCAAACACAGGAATTTGATCTGATTGAAACAAAATTATTAAAGATGGAACTAATGTTCCGGGAACAAAATCAAATCCTGAAACAAATTCTTTGCCTTCCAGCCGATGAAAATAAACAAATTACTTCACTATAACATGATTGACTGATGTAATTTTAATTTTGATAAAAATTCTTGGCGATCAACAAGTAACGATTTCCTTTTCCGTAAACGGTAAGGTCTCGTTTTATACATATAGGCTTGTTTAGGAAGCCCGCGTATAGACAGCCCCTAAAAATCGTGCATGTAAAGGACATCTAGACCTGCCTCAACTCTTCATATCCAAGCGCTTATAGAGCCTCATTATAGAACACACTATAATGAGAAGAAAAGGCCGCATTTCTCTCTGATTGGCCAAGTCATGATGACGAGACACACTATAAATCTGCACTGTAAAAAATCAGGCAGTGTCGCAGCTTTAGGAAAGGCAAGCAGCGTCGCGGAGCTTTTCGCAGACTCGAACAAAGCGCTATGAAAGGTATAGACACAGGAGGTCTGGTCTGTGTGTCCTCGTGTGATACGAAAGCTACCACACTCCCCTGATTTGTTTACAGTGTATGTAAAGCGATCAGCTATAACCAGTACTAGCCTGTGCATGTTTGACGCCTATAAGAACACACACTATAATGAGAAGAGAAGGCTGCATTTTTCTCTCGTTGGTTCAGTGATGATTTGAACCGATGACGAGACACACTATGAACCATAGAAGACCATGTATTTTTCTCTCTGATTGGTCGAAATGTATGCCTACTTTTTCAAGGCAATTAAAATTTTCTAAAAAATATGAACGTGCCCACAGCATATAATGAGACCCCATTGCACAGCGTATTTTGGAAAAAATTCTATGCTTCTCCCACACCGATCCGTCCCACTAGCCGGACTTTTCTGAGTGTAGACATAGAACAAAAGAGCAATCCTGCCATCTAGTGGCGACAAACAAAATGACCCAAATAACTGTCCTTTTGCTTGTTGCAAATAAAATTGTAACAATTGTTGAGGTTTTTTTTTAGCAAAAGTTTATTTTTGGAAATCAATGCAATCAATGGTAATTATCAAAATGTAATTTTTAAAACAATATCGGAAAAAACCGCATTAACGAGCCACTTGAGCGTTGGATGGAGCGTTAAGTGCGAATGTTCTTTGGAAACCAAAAACCTCATAAATCAATAGACACCGCCGCCAGATCCAATCGGCTTGTTGTTCCGCTGGCTGGCACCAACACATACTTGATCGATCATTGCATTGGATATTGGATTGCTTTGCTTGAGATGCACTGATGAAGATAAAAAAGGAGGCAAATTTCAATATACTATAATGACATTCGCCTTGATCTAAATGGATTAGACGGTTGAGTGGATGGATTCGGTGAATAATGACATCGCTGATGCGGCCCATCCAAATCATTACCTCGTAAATTGTTTGAATGGTTGTTAGCATAAGTTTGGATCAAATTGGAATTTGGTAATAATGGAGATGATAATAATGTTGTTGATGATGATGATGATGATGCCGATGGTGGTAATGGTGGTAAATTTCCACTGGATGATGTTTGTGATAATTTCGGTGTTGATTGCGTTGGAACATTCAATTTTTTCAATGTTGCTTGATTTTGGTCGCTGGGAATGGTGGTGATGTTGGTAGTACTAGCAGTGGTTGGGTCCAAAATCAAATCCTCATCACTTTCATCGACACTGGTATTACTTCCGGACGATGTGATTGGATAAAGATTATTATCGATTTGCATCAAAGGTAAAGTATTTGGTCTTGGAGGCGTTGCATTATTGCTGCTGCCGCTGCTGCTGCTGCTGATGTTGTTAGAGTTGTTGATGGGCATATTAGACGTATTTGTGGGTTGGGCATTCGATTTATTCAATGCGTTATTGGTAGTATTCCCCGCCCCTGCCGTTGCCACTGCATTCGTTTTGATTGCTGTGCTTATAGGATTGACCGTCTTTGGTCGATTATAATTATTATTATTATTATGATTCGTTGATAATGGTAATGTTTGTTTAGGAAATCTTCGGTTAGTGGTCATGTTGTTGGTACGATTATTATGGTTATAGCTGGTTCTCAATAATTCTACCAATAGATGATTGGCCAACAATTGCCTATGGCAGCTTTCCATCAATTGTCTTATATGATCGATACGTCTCTCGAACGTATTCTGTTTGGTTTCGATACGCATCGACATGTTACCGATTCGATTCTCGGTCATCTCCACTCTTCTAGTTAGTTCTTCAATACTTTGCTGTACAAGTTTGGTTCTAAGCAACACCTCTGTTTGACCATCACTATAGCTTTGCATAACTGTTTTGAGATCTAATGGCCTCAATAATTCACGAAATTTGTTCAATGCAATGTAGAATTGTACTAATGCGATGAATTTGTGCGCCATCGATAGATAATCATGTTGTTTATAGATAGGCATTGGTCTTTCCCGAAAAAATTTTGAAACCAATTCATAGGTTTGATGTGCTTTCCAGGATCGATATGCTCGTTGTATCAAGATGGCTGCAGCCACTTTTTTCCTATTCCTTATCTGGTTACGTTCAACCTCTTCGATTTTCAACGCCAATCCGGTACCGATGATCCCGGCAGGCAAAGCAAATATGGCCACACCTAATATGGTGAACAATGTGGATATGATCTTGCCTACCCATGTTACCTAAGCTCATGAAAAAACATGCTATTATATATGTTATTCAGGAAATTCACTGAAAATAATCCCCTAAAATTGGCTAAAATTGGCTAAAATTGGCTAAATATTGTTATCATCATAAACACAACATCTGAACACACTTAGGTTTCTGGCTTTGATAATGAACCAATAATGGTTCTTCATTGTTTGATGCAAATGCAAATGCATTAAGAAAAAACCAGAAGCCAAGCAGATATTGCTGGGAAACCAGACATACCATCATCATCCTTTATAGATATTCAATAAAATTCAAGCAATACTTACTGGTACACGATCGCCATATCCCACGGTCGAAAGGGTTACAATCTATTACGGATGAAAAAAGTCAAGTAATCTGCAAGGCTAATATTCTTGTGAGGATTCTAATAAGACTTACCGCCCACCACATTGCATCAGCTATACTGTTGAAATTTTCATTGGAATCACGTTCGACCAGAAATGCAACATAAGCAAGAACACAAAGTACAATGAATTCTGTATAATAAATAATGAACAATTGTTCTCGTTGGTCATAGATGACCGAGGCCAACACTTTCCATGGTTTCAAAGGACGATTCAAAGTTAGTACCTGTGCCACCTGAAAGAATCGATGAAATCCACGAAACGTGGACACAACAAAAACTTCGTGGCCGGTTTTGCTTGGATTGAAAATCAACACAATCGTGGTGAAACTCAATATGACCAAATCGATCAAACGCGATGGCACAGTCAAATAACGTATCTTGCCCATATATCCACGGTAGCGTTTTTTGCATGCACATGACCACAATCCCAGACAGAATTCAATGTTGAACCAAACCACCACAACTTTTTCCAACATTGCCACCGATTTGATGGCTTTCTCTTGCAATGGTGCTTGTTGGATAGTAGCACAAATGGTCAATATGAGACAAACAAACACGATCACAAACACCATCACATGATAGGTTATGGACCATGGAGTACCGGTAGATGGATGATTTAGGAATTGATATATTTTAAATCTTCGCCTGTACACTTTCAAAGCACCGGCAGCAGCGTTCGCCATGGCCGGATCGTCGGCACCCATCAAATCATCCAAATAAGCCATTATATCCGATTTTCGTCGATCACGAAGTTCTCGTTTTTTGCGAACATCATCTAACATAGCCATTATTCTTAATTTATTTCTGGCTGCCGAAATCGATGAATTAGCACGACCTCTATAAAATGGTTGTGTTGGTGAATGATTGGATGGATGTGTTGGAGATGAACCACTGGTGTTGTTATTGTGGTGTACATAACCATTGGCCATGTTACCACCAGAATCAATGTGTATGATGGGCACATCGTTACCGTTCAACGATCCACCACGATTCAAATTGGTTGCTGTGTTGGCCGTATATGTTTCTGGATAACTATACTGATTATTATTAGACATCATTTTATCATCCGAATCATCCTGTGTGGTAAACATGCAAGAATTTCTTCTGGCTGCATAACCACTTCCGGATCCTGTACCCAAACCCAAACCAGTGTTCCACCAGCTTGGCTGCGGTGGTTGATATTGATTGCTGGGTGTGTTGGTGTTACTTGATGATTGAAATGAAGACATAATGGCATTGGCATTGGGACTATTCTCAACAAATCTTTTTTTGCAGATTAACCATCTATCGTGACGATTATTTTGATAAAGATGTTCACAAAATTCAATCAAATAACCTCACCAGAGTTGTTTTTCACAATATTTAAGCCAAATTAGATGAAAAATATCAATCAAAGAACATTGGATCAATTCGAAAAGGATTAAAAATAAGTATTTGATTGATTTAGATGGCATTGCTCCTATTGTCATCGAAACCAATTACACAACAACCTGTTGATTCCACACAACAAATTTTTTGTTTGTTTGAAATTTTTCTCCACTCTCAATAAAAGCTCAAAGAATGCTGGAGCTCAACAACATCCAAACATGGGTGGTAATAATCGATCATACAACGGGATAATATTTGATGATTATTATGGAAAACTGCATTGGAAACAACATCGACACCAGAGGAAAAAGAGCAAAGATACCATTTAGCACTATTGGTTGTGGTTTTGGTGTTGGTGATGGTGGTGGTTGTTGTTGTTGTTGATGTTGATGGAGAAGATTTTTTTTGATTGAATTTGATTCGATTTGATTCGATAAATCTTCTGCTTCAAGCCAAGGGAACATGGACAATCGGTGTGTTTGCATGTATGTGATTCCTGTTTTTTATATACTCTAAGATACAACTACATGCATCTCAACCACTTGTTGTTGAGATATGCACAAGATTTGAACAAGTAAGCACCAGACACTTTGGTTGGGGCGTTGTTGGATCTCCTTAAAGACCTGGTCGAGAGAGCGAGCGAACCAGCGAGAGAGAAAATTTCTCTTGCAACAGTTTGATCCAGTTTGATCGATTGATTTTTTTTTGGTGCTCAAAATGATTTGAAACGAGGCCAATTATTATTCGTCATTCATAATTAATAATTTATTTTTCTTTCAATGTAACTCGATATGTTTCTCAACGATTGATTTCAGCCATCAATCTGCTATTTAGCTGTTTGATGTATGAAGATGTTTACAACAAACACCATAAGCCATGTTGCACGACCCACAAAAACCGAATAGATTCTATTCATCACCATCATTTTTTTTGGAATCCTACAACAAGATCATATTTATCCGTAAAATAATAATATTTATAATTTATAATCAATAATTAATAGTTTCCCGCCACAAATTTTTTTCTGAATGATTCTTCAATATTTCTATAAATTATGGGCGTGTTTTTTCCCAATGCGCATAAGTGTGTATGTGTGAGCCGGACTGTTTGTCATTTAAAAATGCATTGAATTATGATACAATATAGTTTACAGTTTTTGAGGGCGCGGCTAATGGGTTTGGGCGGTACATCTAAAAGAAACTTTTGAAGAAAAGCAAAAAAAAATCTACAACTTTTCTTACAGAATTTTTTTTTGTTTGTTTTAAAAAAAAAATCAATGATGATTTGAAAATGGATGATGATGATGATAATGATGATGATTAGAACCTCAATGATCAAATATCGAATTGGATCATTAGACGCTCAAAAGCGACACATTTAAATTATCTGCGGAATCCATTGTCATCTGAAGACTTGGTTTTGGTTTGAGCGGAAAGCTTGTTTGGATCGTATATCTTCATATTATGACTTTGGAAGATCACAAATCGAAAAAGTGTGTGTTTGTGTGTTTGTGTGTTTTTCTTCAGGTAGATATAAGGTTAGATTAAATTAAATATTATGGTCGTTTCATTTGTTGTTCTACTTATTTTGTTTCCTAATTTAAATGATTACAATAAAAAACGCGCCAGCCAATCTAAATCGAAAGAAAAAAAATCTAAATAAGAAAAAAACAATGATATGAGAGATTCTTCATGTTTTTTAATTCCAGTGTTCCAGTTTTTGGGATGCAATCTCCGATAAAAGTTTAGGAAATTGCGTTTAAATTAAATGGACTAAGATGATGATGCTTATTAAATGGAAAGCTTATGTTGAAATCCCAGAAAGATCCCCTATAGAATTTCGGCAATGTCAGCCAATGATTTACGTTTGGGCCTTTCCTGTGGTTGTTTCTTGGCGAAAGACAAAAATATTTGTTCTAATGTTGTATCACCAACTTGATAGTCTTCTAGTTGAAGATTAGATTTGGCTTCTTCCATAGCCCTAAACAATGAAGCCCAAGTAACATCGGATTCTGGTGGAATATGATAAAACAATAATGTTTGATGGATGTCACGCAACATGGCACTGGGTAAACGTTCTTCGATCGATTGTTGTACTTGATCCAAGTAAAGATCATTTTCGGCCACAATGTCTGGATTTAATTTGATGATCAATGAATAGCCTTGGCCGAATTTGGTACGAAGATATTGGGTAGAGCCAATGCACTCGAAATGACCGGCAGCCATTATGGCAATACGATCACATAATGCTTCACATTCATCCATTGAATGTGAACTTAGAATGATACTTGAACCGGAACCATATTGAATATCCGATATGGCCACCCACATTTTACGACGTGCCACTGGATCCACACCGGATGTTGGCTCATCCAACAATACTACCGGTGGTGAACCAATCAATGCCATAGCCAATGATAGTTTTCGTTTATTACCACCAGAATAATTTCTGCACATTCGATCAGCATGAGCTTGTAGGTCTACTTTTTTGATCAAACGGTTCACTTCTAATTTGATTGAATCATCCGGTATGCCACGAAGACGTCCATACAATTGAAGTGTTTCAAATGAATTAAGTCGATCCAATAAAGCATCGAATTGTGGACAATAACCGATCTGTGATTGATATTTGATGGTCTGCGATAGTAGATCATATGGGCCGGCCCATGAATTTCCTCTGGTCACCGATAAATCACCGGTCAACATTCTGAATGTGGTGGTCTTGCCGGCACCGTTTATACCCAACAATCCGAAAAATTGTTCTTTGCTCACTACAAAACAAAGTTGATCCACTGCACGAAAATTTCCATTTGGATAGATTTTCGTTAAATTATGAACGCACAATGCTTCTTGATCCATTTTTTTGGCTGCCAATATTTTTTCGGTTCTGGCTCGTTCCTCCAAAACATCTTTGTCGGTGAACGCTGTACCGTGGCCCATACGTTCCAGTTTGAATGATTTGGAACTGCGTGAAACTTTCATAACATCTTTAGTACCATGATAAAAGCTACGGAAACGTTTAGTGACAATCTCGCGGATTTTCTTGTTATCCAACAATGCCAACAGGCTCCAATAAAGTACCGCATCGAATAAAAGCATGAATATTTCATCATTGACGCCCAACCAATTGAACCAGAAAAATGGATGCTGAAAGATGCATTCGTTGCCACAAACCTCTGCAAACATGAACAATGAAATTGGTGAATAAATCAGATAAAGCCAATACGGAAAATGAATAACTTACCATCACAACAACGTTCTGGTTTAAGTATTTTTAATTCCTCTAATTCTGGATTGGTACGTTGAGATGCAGCGTATATACCGCAAAGAATGGCTCTCAACGATTGTTGAAATTGTGCACAAATCAAACGTGTTGAATCCAATGTGAATAGTTTTTGTAAGCCCAATATTAGTGATACCACTGGTGACAGACGTGTGAACCACATTCCGGCATAGAAGAATGCCCGCAATTCAGCGCTTAGCTTCTCCTCCAGCATTGTTTCGAAAAACGTTGCTATCACACCCATTCCGATGCCGGTAATGACGGATATCAGACATAGTATACCGAACGCTGTGGATGGTTTGCGGAATATCAGTGAGGCAACATAGGCAAATGGTATCGCTGCCAGCCCGAACGTGATGAACAATAACAGGAAAGCCACTGTGTTCAAATGTTTCGGAAACAAACCATTCAATAATCAATCGGAAATCGGAAAAAGTGATTAAACTAGCCACACTTACAGGTTGATAGAGGACTGGCGAAATAGAGTCCATAACCGAAACTTCGATCCCAGATCAAAATCAAGGTGAACATCGATATGAAATAGCAAAAATATATGGTATAATCAAAGATAAAATTTGAAATCCAATAAAGACGAACACTAAGCCCGGTCATCAATTGCAAGAGTTTGGCCTGAAAAATTTTGCCAAAAAAATTAGATTAGCTTGGTAAGAGATGCTGAAATGGTGTCTGATTTAGTCTAACTTACCTTAGATACACGTTCGTGTGTTGGAAACAATACATAGAATGCAGCTATGAATGAAACGGAAAATGGGAAAAATATCCCATTGTATACACGACCGAAAAATGGTAAGAAAGCTGAATGTGGATTGAAATGTTCGAATGTGGTTTGATCCAAACTGATGCTGAAATTATCCGGACTCATTATATGACCATTGGCCAATATTGCCGGATTGGCTTTGGAGACCAGTTTCTTTAACAATGCGTTGAACATTAAATTCACACTGATCGGCAATGAATGTGCCGCTTCACCATTGTACCAGGCCAGATAGAGCATTTTTTTACGATAGAACTCTGTAGAAGCTCCGATCAGCCATTTTTCTCGATACGCATTCAGATCTTTCAAAGCAATATCCAACAAACGATCATTGGCTTGAGTATAGTTTCTGACCGGAGAAATCGATACCGGAGGGGTGGTTGGTGAAGAACCGGACGTTTTATCGACGTAAGCACCACGATTGCGATTCGATTGTGTGGCTCGCACGCCGAAAAACTGCGCCAACATTCTGGGATCATCCAGGAATATGTGTTTATAATGTTCATGTGCAATTTCTCGGATATAATTGTTCCTGAATGAAATGTTGGTATGCTTTTCAAAGTCAAAATAAATGGCTCGAAGACCTTCAGAACCATAGCCGGCAGCCTGGGTGTTAATCTCCATGTGGTAATTTGGGAAACGATCGGTAGCATTGACAGTGGTTTCGATCAAGCCTAGAATGGCAAAAATGCAACCAATGGCAATGCCAAGAATGGGCACCACTGTTTTGGTGTTTCTTTTGATATCATGTACACGTTTGGCCAACAATGCTTTCAGTTTGAGCAGTATCAATTTCCGTCCCTCCGGTAATTTAACCGGAGCACTTGGCAATGGTACATCACCAATATTGTTGTTATTATAATATGGCACGTGGACATTGTTGTTGAACACATCCAAATGATTGTTGGTTTGTTTGAATAATGGAGGTGGTGCTGCTCCTCCTCCATCACCATTGCTCTTGTTGGTTTGATAGATTGATATAACCGAATTTGCGCGACTAGTACGAGCTACGGCCAATGTTTGTAGATCGTTCTTGACCGATGCTGCAGCGGCCTCAAACGATTTTGATTTAGTATTCTCCAATTCGATCACCTTCAAAAAGACATCGTCCATCGATGAAACATTGACGCCACAAGAATAGACACCTAATTCTTGTTTATCGTTTTCTAGTTTTTCAAAAAATTCCGGCAACCTAGCTGTATCTTCAGGTGCAATGGTGAATTTGATTTCGTTGCCGGTCTCGTTTTCAAGCTTCGATTCTGGCAAAAATTGACGAACAAATTTTTGGAAATGTTTCGTATCGAATTTATCCGATTTAGCAATACGCAAATGGTAGCCACCAGCGTAGACACGTTTCAAAAATATCGATGATCCACAGCAAATCACTCGGCCACGTGACATGATGGCAATACGATCACCGAGCACATCCGCTTCTTCCATCCAATGTGTGGACAACATAATCAAACGTTCTTTACGTATAGATAATAGGAAATCCCATACACCGCGACGAGCTTCCGGATCCAATCCAGAGGTAGGTTCATCAAGGATCAAAATTTTGGTGTTGTTTATCATGGCCATACCCAACGATAAACGACGTTTCATTCCGCCGGAAAGATCTTTGCTCAACACACGACGTTTGAAGGCAAGACCCAACTGGTCCAGAACATGAGATACTTCAATTGATACACGTTTTGGTGGACAGTTTTTAACCACAGCAAATAGACGAAGATGTTCCTCACAAGTCAGTTCATCATATAAAACATCGAATTGTGGACAAAGGCCCATTCGACGACGTGCAAATTCTGGATTTTTGATTGCATCCACTCCATCCACTTTCAGTTCACCGCTGGTCGGTTGATAAAGCCCAGTCAACATTGAAGCGAACGTGGTTTTACCGGCACCATTGTGTCCCAACAAAACAGTTATCTGTCCATGGTAGATATTCAATGTAACATCTTTGACGGCCACTTTGGTGGCGAATTCTTTCCGCAATCCTTTTGCTTGAATGCCAACCCGTAGTTTTTTTGGTTCTTGTTCAAAGTATTTTTTTCGGTTTTCATCCGGATCCGTTTCTTCATAAGCTGGATTATCATAGCCATCATCATCGTATCCACCTTGATATCTTTCATTGGATTGTCGTTTGTAAACTCGATAAACATCAATGTACCAAACAATCAGGCCATAGAAGAAGCATGAGAATATCAATGCACCAGCTACTCTTAGAACGCTCAGATATTTATACAATGGTAACACACGGAATATGTTGGACCAATGAGCCGAATATTGAGCATATTGTGGTACAAATGTTCCGTAAGCTGCATAAACTTCTGATTCAACAAATAATTCATTGCTAACTTTCAATGCATAATTTGGTACCACAGCACAAATAATCAAATGTGCCCATTCTGGTATGTGTATCAAACCGGATGTTTCAGTGAGACCAGCACGTTTTTCGAATAACATTCCGATTACTTCTTGAACCGATAACCACATTATAAACCCGATGATCATTGCATTGGTTGGCTTGTTGAAGAACACAGCAATGGCCATGGCAAACATGATAGATGCCGCTGAATATAACAACAGCAAACAGAATACCAATGATGTTGATGCACCTTTTAGTTGAGCATCCGGTCCAGTGCTAAACATCAATGTTAAAATACCAGCTTGTACAAACATAACGATAAAAGTGTTGGCAAAACAACTGCTATAATAGATGAAATCTCTTAAACCCATTAAGCGAAGCATTGCTCGAGCACGATTGACTTTTTCATCGACGATGCCTGACCGGAACCGGAAAAATAATAAATATTATGTGATTGAAGTTTTCAGATTAACAATTAACAACTATGGCAACATACCTTTGATCAGCAAAACAATCATGACCACAAAGCCCAAAATAGTACAATATTCCATGGTCAATTGGATGGTGTTCAATTTGGTTGCGCCCGGAAAAAATCTGCTTATGATACTGACTTGAAAACGTGGATGTTTTATGTACTTAGGATATGGAAATCTTTGTGCCCGGATATCTCTTAGTTCTGGTATGTTGAATGGTAAATCAGTACCGTTTGGAAACAAATGTTCACTGAGCAATTGTAGATAGGCCGAATTGACCAAGGTTTGTATGGCGATGAAATTCTTTTTGATGTAATGATCAGCATTGGGGAATGGGCCGAAATCTTGTTTCTTCGGGAATGGATCACGTTGAAGCTCAAAATCTCGTACACGTAGTGTATAGCGAAGATTTTGTGGAACAATTGTATCGTTGCCAATATCGAATGAATGACCAGGATTCTCACTAAATTCATCATCAAAATGAAAAATCACACCAGCGATGGTTTCATTTTCTTGTAAACCTAATAATAATTTTTCCACCGAATCGGATATTGTAAAAGGAATCTCTGATTTGATGATTTCATCCAATTCTTCAGCGGATTCCACTCCACGGCAGTCCACTTTTTCGCTCAACCTTGACATTAGGTTCATGGTGAACTCATTAACAGGTGTGTATAATAATGTATAATATGAACGCAAAGATTTTTCAACAGGTACCGGTCGATATCTGATTGGTTCCTCTACCTGCGTACCACCTTTACCACCAGAATTGGCAATTATGGACAATGATGCGATGAATATTGGTAACATTAGCTCCAAAAACGTCCATATGTAGTGCCGTTTACGGATTATGTAGGATTTCCATAAAAGGATCCCGAATTGTCGTACGGGCAACGAATAAGCCATCTTGATCAGGATGATTGGATTTTGTTCTTGTTCTGTAGAATCCTGTTCAGATGTTTGCCAGTGATGATGTGTTGAATCTTTTTGTTTGAACAAGATTTCAAATTGTTATATAATAAACAAATTAAGCAGAATCAAATCAAACGGAAAATCTTCACTGAACAAGAACACTGAGCTTCTTCCATTCTGGAATCATTATTTAAAATTATGATGTAACTGTAAGGGAAACATAAATTGAACAAAATGAAAATTTAAAAATGAAATACAGACCATAATATAATTGTCGATTCTAACTTTGAGCTATTTAAATCTGATTGTAGAGAATCAATTAACAATTAACAATCACCAGCAATGGCTAGAAAATGATAGCCATGTTGGTGGTTTTGATCACCATAAAACATAAGCCCCGTACAACTTGTTGCTTTAGCGCCGGTGTCAGCGTACCGTTCACCATAGTTTCCATCAAGATCATCATCATCATCAACACAACCGAACAATGCTGAAGCTAAATTTTTTCGTTTTCGTTAGAATCATGAAAGGAAGGAAGGTTAAACCGAGTTATCAATCGTACGGTGTTGGGCACAAAGATACCAAAACAAGAAAAAAATCACCAGCCATAATATGGAAAAGTTGATTGACATTTTTCAATGAAAACCAAACTAAATACATAGTAAAAAGTTTCCCTGATTTATATCAACGATCGATGAATGGTTGGATCCATTTTAATTCTAATTCAAACACATTATTGTACACGATTTTTGTGCAAAAAAAAATTTCATTTGAAAAAAAAATCAATCTGTTATATCATTCCGGTCAACCGAACAGATTTTATCTTTGGAGGCTTAAAATGGCACAGTCTGACAGGATCTTCTGTACATTCAAAAGAGGACAACAAGTATGGATTTTTTCCATTCCGTACACACATTTATACACGCGCACACACGAACAGAGGCAAACATTCGCAGGATCCAATTTCCGATTTCCGGTTATATCTATATCTCTCTCTCTCTTTCTCTCTTTTCCTATTAAAAATTAAATTTGATTATTTTTTTGATGGTTGTTGTTATTGTGAAGGGTTTTTGGATGAATTAATCTATTTTACTTGACTATCTCCAAATGTAAATATAAATGCTTACCTACGGCCAATGATTCGGGCCAACAAAACTGGTTGAATTCGGATTGATATGTCTGTAATCAAGATCAAGATGAAATCAGAAAACAATCTGGCTAAATCAATTCAAAAAAGTGGCAATCAGTGGCGATGATTGGCAGAAGATCGAATGAACAATCCGAAGAACTATTTGATCTCAATCCACAAGACCTTGATGGCTGGATTTTCATTTTTTCCATGATTCTTGTTGCTAGTTAGAACGTTCTCTCTTCTCTCTCTCTCTCTCTCTCCCGCTAACTTTGTCGCTTATTCTATCTATTCGTCTATCTCTTTGATTTGGGCAGCATATTTTTTTGGTAGATACTTGTTGCATATACCCAAATTAAAATACCATCATCATCAGCTTATCTTGATAGTGGTTTTTCGGTTTTATACAGCTACTTCTTTAGATACATAACATTCTGTGTTGCTGAAATACGGCGCCCCATTAATTCCAATTGATGGCTGTTATATCTTGTGATGAAGAAAAAAAAAATAAGAACGCCCGTCACCTTGCACCACAGCCAATGCCAGAGTATAAGCTTCAGTTGGATGACGCCATTGAAAATTCCTTGTCCGGCACATATGGTTACCTGTGGTTGCCACTAATCAATAATTCATAATTCATAACAATTTATGCTCATTCTAATTATGCTTTATAATTAGGATTTGTCGCCAAACAAGTTTTCTGGCTAATTGTCATAATTATTTTGCTTTTGGAATTTCCTAACATCAAGAATCAGCCAATGATGGCTTCAAGCCTGCATAGCAAATCCCAAACAGAAACGCCGCAAAAAAGACATCAAATCGATCGACCGGAACCGAGATTTGAATTAAAAAAAATTAAAAGAATGGCGCCAACAACATAGATTACTAATCATGATTTGGGTGTGTTCCAGAAAGTGAAAACAAACGAGATTGTTGCGTGATTTTAATGATCAATCATAATGCACGGACTATTTCTAAAAAAATTCCGATTTGACACTTGTTGAAATGATCATCCTCTATCCTGGATACCGCGATTCGAATATGTACAGTGATAAAAGTGTTGAGTAAGGGCATAGGCATGTGACAAGACTTGGGAATGAAAAATATTTATTTCTATTATCGTTTCGTTCGATATCTGTAGGTGCAAGAGTATTTCCTTCATGTTCCTAAGGCTATCAATGTCTTTGAGGATTCTTCAAAGTTGAAAATGATGGTTTCATCTTCGGATCATCTCATTAGAGATCGCTAATAAATCCATATGAATTATTAATTAGATATTGGACAGGTATCCAACCGGCCATCAATCTATAAATCTACCAACGCCAATACCATCATTGAAATTATTTTCTAACCGCAATAACATTCAACACCTGATGGCAATAATAATAATAATAATAATCATTGGGAAAAATTCCGATTTGGTTGGATGTTTTCCTCAAAGAATAATCATTGATTTTTATGATTCAATTTCGCCTTAATTAATCGATTTATTTGCCTCTTTTATGTTTGTTTCTATTGCTGCTTCACCAGAAAAGGATATCAGAAAATTTGATCAAGCTTGATTTGGTTGAGAAAACTTCTAACAACCTTGTTGACCTTCACCTTGAGCTTTCATTACATTATTGTTGATATGATCATAATTATGATCAAAGTAATTATATTTTTAACATTAATGTCTAGGTTTGGTTGTTTGTCTTCCACACCGAGCATCTCACTCTCTCTCTCTCTCTCTCTCATTCTCGGAAGATAGAGAAATCTTCCGATTCAATCAAGAATCAAAAGGAAAACCTGAAAATGTAAAATTGTTTGTCTGTCTGATGATGATGTTTCTCGAAAATAAAACAGAATAATCAAACACGATAGAACGTGTTTTTCATCACGCGTCCATTCGACAAACAAAATGTGATCAATTCTATTCGATAAAATACTGAAATCTTCGACAAAATGTAGGAGCGAACATTTTTTGTGGCCACCACGAGATGCCATTATCAAGCAATATACAGCCTGTCTGGCAATATTGCCAATATACTGTTTAAAATCTTGGAGAAAATTTTTGAATTTTGAATCTCAGCCAAGCTGGCCCGGCTCGGCAATAGCCAAACAGTGCCAGAGGACGCTACTTACACTTACACACTTGCACTTACACAGGACACAAGCCGATGACACATACACGCATGCTCACAGACCGCACAATATTGCTGCACAGACAGGCTGTACATGCATTGAATGGTCAAGCGGCTAATCGCAAGACTACGGAGGAGGAGCATGGTAAATGAGTGGGACGAAAAATAAGAGAGAAAAATAACAAAGTGTGTGCGTACTAATCAGCGAGGGTGTACTCTTATTTCTCTATTCTAGAACGAAAACCAATCTTCAGTGTCTGTTCACTTTAATAAGCTCCACCCTCACTAATATATAGAACACACGTTCCGCTAAGCTCTGTTTGTTTGTTTGCTTGCCTCTCTTTGCTTTGCTTTGCTTTGCTTGCGCGACTACTCGTCCATTCCCTCTTAAAGTGCACTATTTTTTTTGGGCTGTCTTAGAGGTGTTTCGGCTAATTTTTGCTTGATTTTTTTTTCAGAACAAGATCAAGTAGGTGCGTTATACTGTTTATATGTTCTTGTTTAGAAAATTAAAGCATAAATTCAAGAAAGGTCGAAGATTTTGCTCTTGGTCTCATACTAGGTATAAAAGAGAAGAAGCGGAAAAGACAGAGCGAGAGAGAGAGAGATAGAGAGAGAGAGAGAGAGAGAGGAAAAAAACCAGAGAACATGTAAAATATTATTGGAAGGTAATATATGAATGAACAAACTGACACTCTCACTGTTTCGTTCTCAAGATTTGATTTTTCCGGGATAATTAAAACCTTGCTTTTTTAGCTTTTACAACCACCACCTCCACCACCACCACCACCATAGCTTTGGTGTGAAATTAATAATATAAAAAAAAAATTATTAAAGATTGAACATAAATGGCGATGAAAAATTTTCCAAAGATTTGTTCCAACTGACGAAACTCAATCAAATATTCATTAGCCGATCATAATTATTCTAAATTAGATTTGAAGCAATCACGCCAATAGTTACAATGTCTCAGACCGAAACAAAAAAAAATGGTTGCCCAGCCACATGGCAAGCATTTGAAACCGATCGACCCACACACACACACACAGATATTCAAACATTCTCAAGATTTGTTTGGATTGTTTTGGATGGTTTGATTAACGATAGATTGGTTTATTGTATCTGGTGGCTTGACCACAATCAATGATCGTTATGGTGGATGGTTGTTGGAACCGGCCGGCAGCAACACAGGGGCAACAGGTTGTCACTGGAGAGTTATTGTTGCTGCTGCTGTTGTTGTTGATGTTTCTGGAACAATGCCAACAAAAGCAAACAATCAAAAACAGACTAAACAAAATGTTTGAACTACTTTTTTTCAATTTAGCTTTTCTCAACAAATAATAATAATAATAATAAAATGCTCCCTTTTCAATAAACCATTTGATATGTTACTGTTTCTCTCCACCGCATTTGTTCACCTGAGACCTGGAATCATTATGATTTGAGTTAGTTAGTGTATAGTTATTATTATCGTTGTTCAGCGACCTTGACATCGATCATCGATCTTAAGAGCAAACATGTATTGAATAGTGAAATCATATAAAAATTTGTTCCAAAACTTATAGAAATCGTTGAGTAGCTCTGAAATTAGAGCTACAGCTCTAGTCTGTAAGATGATAAGATTAAGTCGAGTTGGTCAAAACAACCAAAACCCAGCCTGATTGAATGAAAACGCTGTACGCCTGTATGATAAGAAAGGTTTCATTTCCTAAATATCAACAGGTAGCACGAAAATAAATCAACAGGTAAGGTCAAGGGAAGAGGATGATTATGATGATGACGGCGATGGTAGTAGTGGTTCGGTGGCCCTTGACCATTTTTTGTCCTCTACTTATCTTTAAAATAATGTTAAGCGAAAAATCCTCCCGATCCTCATCAAAATCCTTATCTATGGACAGAGATCATTATGTATCAAAGTTTTGGAACGGAGAAATCGTTTAAAATTATCATCATTTTTTGTTGTTGTTTAAAACGCTTCCCAAAACAGTTTGGCTCTTTTTTTGAAACTAATCAAGCATGGTGAAGTACGAAAAAAAAAATAGTAATCTAAGGTCATCTTGCGTCTTGTATGCCTATGGACAAAAGCTGGAGTCTGCAGCACGGATCTTTGGGCACGAACATTGATTGGGAGTGGCGTGGTTGGGAGGCCGAGAGAGCATTGCGCGCGTGTTTCGAAAGTGTTGTGTTGGAAAAGAAATTATCACTCACTTTTCAATGGCGATGTGGATGGTTTTATTCAAAAAATAAAATTATAATCATTAATTTTGGATATTTTGAAAGATGGATCTTCGGTCGTTGTTGTCTTTGTGGTGGTCGTCGTTCTTCAACTACCGCGATTACCAAATGTTGACCACCAATGATATTTTGTATCCTTCCATCTGCGCTTAATTGTGCAATATTGATGGTCTTCGTATAATTTTTTCGCGACGACAATAACGATAACAATAGTAATAATAATAATAATAATCAAACACAAGCACAGGTAGATTTGATTTTACGAAAAAAAAATCACAACAATTATATAATCGGTAATAGGTTTGTTCGCGGATGAGATTTTGTCTTTTCTGGTTAAGCAATATCCTCTACGTGGTCATCAAGTTACATAATCTCGATTAAAATGGTCAACATGCGAAAGGATTAAAATGTATAAGCGCACCAAACTAGAAAAAGAAGAAGAAGAAGAAGAAGCTCTCGGTTCCTGAATGATGGATTATCAATGCTCTCGTGTTCTAAAAGCATCTATCACTGTTTGAAGTTTTCAGCCGAGATATGTAGAACAAACACTTCAAGATCCACGACAAGAAAATGGTTCCAAAAACCTTTATTATTTATTTATTCATCATCATCACGTCAAATCACTACAAAGAACACAAAATGTTTTTAGATGCGATCATGTCGTTGTTGTTGATGGTGATGGATATGGTCATGGTGTTGATGATGGTGATGATGAGAAATTTAGGAGATCGAAATTGTGTGTGTGTGAGAGAGAGAGAGAGAGACTTAAAAGATGATCCAAACATCAGCTCCAACAAGAAAAACAGAACTATAAGAGAAGATGAAAATGAAAGAAATAAGCTTAAGAAATATCATGGAATACTTGTGGTGACATTGATTTTGTCACCACAAATAAAGGTGTGTTCAGGTGTATGTGTAATTGGAAGTCAATTCAATTCAATATTGATTTGATCGCAATCAATCATGGAAAGTGGATGATCGAAGTCGATCCTCTGATCGATTTTGGATTGGAACTGGGATAAAATATTCCAATTTCGATCTTACGATGTGTTTCAATCGGAAAGATTCACCATCAACGAAAAAACAATCACTGAAGATTGGAGGATACAACCACGGCGGCGACAAGGCGGTGGTGGCGGTATTCACACGATCATTTTGAAAAATCTAACTTTGTATCTTTGTTTCATTATGAATGGTTATCTCGATTTCTTTTCGGACACATACATACAGATATACACACACACAGCACTGCACGCAATGTTGTTGATTCTGGGATTCAAGGATCAGAGAAGATTCGACCGAAATTGAGAAGAAGAAGAAGAAGAAGAAGTATTGGAAGATGAAGCTAACCATCCCAGATCATCCATTACTAAAAAAGTGATAGGTGAAGGTTAGAAGATTTTTTTTTGTGTAGTTGTTATTCCCCCATTCTATAATCCGAACAGGTAATTCGGATGAGGGGTGTGTCTTGTTGTAGTGGATTATAACTGGCTACAGCAGTGGCAACAGCATCAACCGCCACCATCCAGATTCAAAAGATGGCATATGATGATGATGGTGTATTACACCTGTATATCTCTGGAAATTCTAAGTTTTACTTGTTTTTCCGAACTAATTGCAATCTTATGCACTCACACACCGTTGGTCAAGCAAACGGAGAGAATTTTCATCTTTCACTCGATCGATTGATAGATTGAGGATGTTGAAGAACTCTTGAATGATAAAACTAACCATTCCCCCTATTCTCCGCCCCCCATTTATTACCACCGCCACCATTGTTAGAATAGAAATTACAGGTGCCGAAATCACCGAATGTCTTCGAAAAACCCTATCACTACACAAATGCACGTTAAATTATCTAAAAACAAAAAAAAAACGAAAGCCCATTCAAGAATGAATGATGGCGATATTAAATTTTCAATGGTCGTCGTTGTGGTTATACAAGATTTCTCTTTTTGCAACCTTCTTCTTCTTCTTCTTCTTCTTCCTCTTTGTTCGTATTCCTCTTCTTCTTTCTACTTCTTCTTGATATGTTTTCCTATTGTAAGTGTGTATGTGTGTGTGATTTTTTTGGAAGTTCAAATATTGAAATTTCTTCACTTCATGGCTAAGGCCGGATTGCGAAGAGACGAATGAAAATGAAAAAAAAACTTGAAAAAAAAACACAGACACGCACAAACACTGACAAACATTCACCCAGAATGAGAGAAAGATAATGGCCAGAAAGATTTGTTGCCGATTTTGTTGCTGGTTTATTATTTTGATTCAAGAAAAAATGGATAAACTTTCACTTGTAAGACAAAAATAAGTAGGAAGAAGAAGATAATTCCGAGGTTGTTGGATTGATGAATTTAAAGTTAACAATAATTGCATGGATTATTACCTGAAAATGGATGTTTTCTTTTTCTTTTTATGCTGATAAAGATTCGGATGTAATAGCCGGTAATTTTTGTATCGAATATGATCTAAATATTGCTGTCGAATTCTGTTGATGATTTGATCTGCGGCCGAGACCAAAATTATAATCAGAATTCTGTTGCTGTTGGCTGGTTGTTTTAGTTTTGGTTTGGGATATTTTGGTTGGTTGTTTTGAATGATGATGATCGCTACAAAATTGATTTGATACATGTCTTCCATTGGTAATCAACATCTTTTTTGTTTGGTTTTTATCGCTACTTTTTGCAGTTCCAGAATCCGTTAGGAATTCTTCGAAAAACGGAAGCAATTATATTTGTAATTCATTTTGACCGGAGCTAAAGAACAAAGAGAGCTTAGAATAAGTTGAGAGATTTAAAAAAAAATTATTAAAAATCAAAAGTATCACAGGAAACATTAAGCCCAATCCAATTCATTTGATCCATCCATTTTGCATTTTTTCTACAAATTTACCAGCATCTCAATCATCCACAAAATCATTGAAATAAATGGCGCTAGTCTTTAAAACACTCTTTCTAGCTCTTTTTTCTCTCCTCTTCATAGATACTCTCCCGCTTTTTTGCGATTCAAATTTTGTCGACCGGTCGATCTTTCATTTATGAATATGTTCAGGCATGGATTTTTTTTTGAACAAAAAAGCAGGCGCCAATAAGCACGTATTGGTTTGTTGTATAATGTATGATATAACATACAATTTCGAGATCACTGGCAGCTAATACATCGGCGATGATGGTAGAGAAGAACCTCGAACCTCGACCAACTTCGATCCTCAAAGCCGGTTAAGTCTCAGAGAAATCGAGAGAAAAAAAATTGTCTTTCGTGTCTCTTGCTCTTTCTTGAAACAAGCGAACAATAAAAGGAGCTTAAGATCGATCAGATTTTTGAGTTGTTGTCGGACACACACACTCTCTCTCTCTCGCTCTCTTTCCATGTCTCCTCAAGCTATGAGGAACTAAGGTCCTAATCTTTCTCTTTGAACATCGTTTCTTCATATTCGTTTTTTAAATGGTGTACAACAAAACTACAACGACCACTTGTAGTTAATTTTTTTAGCTGTAGTTGTAGTGACTGATACATCCATGGCATCGATGATGGTCCATACAATCATCGACGTGAGCAGAGAAACATTTATAATGATGATGATGAAGAAGAAGAAGAAGAAAAAGAAAAAAAATTCCAAAGATACTGATGAAACAATTTAAGTTTGTCGGTCAATGGTTAGGATCCAAACACTTTCTGTAGCACACATACAATTGCACAAAATGATAGCAACAGGCTGAACTCTATCTGGTAACTGAAAGAATCCCGAAATATGATCGGACGACAGTAGTGTGGTTGGTGGTTGAAGATCAAACCAACAGACCCTGAAACCGACACACCAATGATCAATCAAATCAATCAAATCAATGTTTCACCGAGCTGGTCAATATTGTGGATCAATAAAGTATTTGCGGGAAAAAAGCATCGGTGATCATCGATCATTCGGCAATGAGATTTTGTTCCAAAAACAGTAGCTCAAATTGTTGCGGAGATTTTCACGCCATGTCTTGTAGGAAAACAAAACAAGGTCAATCGAATAAATTCTTAGTAATTTTTTCCAAATTTCAATTTTGAACATCAACCATGGAGATGAATTGTTTCTTGTAACCAACGGTTTGATCAACATCCAAAAGACGTGCACGAGAATGCAAACAATTGATACAACCGAAATATTTACATCAAACAAATTCGCGTGTATCTTCTTCTTTTAATTTATAACGCTTATTGCTTTCATTCAATTTTCAACCCGACTAACAAATTTTAACTATTTGGTTTCGAATGTATGCTCAATACGATGCTGGGTGAGGAGAATGTCCAATGTCTCCCCCAGAAACAGACACAAATAATATAGGTAGCGGCCATAATCAAAAATTTATAATTTACATCAAGGTAGACTGAGCCAGGGGCGGATGATCAAACAAAAAACAAAGAGGTAAGATAAGGTTGCTTTTGTTGGACTAGTTTCGATTTACTCTCGGTTGCAATCTTTCAAACGGAAACGGATTCAAGATCAACACAACAAACAAGCTTGCTTTTGTCAGCAAAACTTTATTCTTTATGAACATTCTCAATTCCAAACGGACACTTGTTGCACAGTTTTTGGTATGCACACGCACAGAACACACACAACGGTTTTTGTTGGACAACCAATCCAATCACTTGTTGTAGGACATCGTTTTCATCATCGTAGTTTTTTGTTATTGCTGTCGCTGTTCAAGCTTGCTGCCATTGAGATAATAAAGTTAAACTGATTGCTTATTAGTTATATCATTATTATTATTATTATTATTTCACTACTATTGGCACATGTTGGAACCATTGGACCAACAGCATTCACTTGGAACTTGTATGAATGTGGCTGTATCTTGGATCAAACTCTGTGATGTGTACCAAAAAGAGAAAAGAAACTGTTCATCTGTCTTGGAAAAGAAATGCGATCCAAAAAAAAGAGCTGCCACTAGTTGCACAGAAGAAAACCTAGCGAAAAAAAAACGGAGAGAAAGAAAGTGTAAGGTGAAGACTAGGAGAGCACTGTAATGGCACAGGTATCTGGAAATGTCTCTCTTTCTCTTTGGGCATGGGATCCAATTCAAATTCATCGAGAACATAAACAAGGTGATAGATATTGAATTTTTGTGTTCCGTTTCCAATATGCTTTCATCATCATCATCATCATCATCATCCACATCGTTTTCGTCATCATTTTCGATCAAATGTAATCATCATCTTTCAAAGACCGACAACGAACATCAGCACAAACTATTGTTGTTACCTGGTCAAGTGTTGCAAAGTGAAAAAAGAAAGGATGCATTGGCTTAGATTTAGTGTTTTGTTCGGTTGTTAGGCTCTTGAATTTCGCCGATTTTTATCGCACGAACACGGACGCAAGAGAGCTAACTACAACAGTTTCCAAAAACTAAACACATTCTCCTCAGGCAAAGATTTAGCAAGGATTTTCGGGATAATCTTGGCCCCAAACGATTTAATCTGATGATGATGATGAAGATGATTATAATTAATGACCATCAACAAAATCATCACCAAGGGATGAGATCAGTAATACCAGAATAAAATATTGTTCTCGCCCAAAAGGTTATGTTCATAAGGGGACAGATTATTATCATTATAATCATCCAGAACAAGTTGTTTCCAAATTGATGGCTACAGGTTAATTTGCGTCAATGTATGTGGTTATGTAACATAGTGTATCATAAGTAAGATTTGTTTTGCCATAAAAACGGAAACGCAAAATCAAACGTAGTAGCTTAAGACATACAGTTATTACACACTAATCTCACACTTGTGCTCTAAACTCTCCTCTACGAAGGTCTACTATGATCGCATCACTACCATGATCGCATCCAGTATGAAATTTCATTTATTTATGCTTGTAACTCTGTTCCATAAAATGATAATAATATTGAATGAGTATGGAAAATAAGAAGGCAGAAAAGAAATTGTATTAGCGTTTTTTGGAAGTTTGAGTTACCTAAGTCATTGCTGATGTTGTTGTCCGACTTGTCCGGCGTCTTGAAAAGTGTCCGAAACACTTCCGTTTAGTCCGAAGGTTTGTTGTATATGTGTGTGTGTGTGTGTGTTTGGATAAGAGAAAAAACAGTTCTCAAGTAAATCAATGAGAGAGAGAGAGAAACATTCAACAACGGAACAATGTAGTAACCACCATTCCTTTTTTTTTTGCTTCGCGACACACGCACACACCTGGGAAAATGGACATTATCATCCTCTCAATAGCATCCTTTTGATCCTTTCTGGCTGGCCAATGGTTCATCATGCCATCATTATTTAGGTGATGGACCACACATTGGTTAAGGTTATATAGCATTCCTCCCACCCTTTCTCTCTCACACACACCCATTTTCTCTATGCTTGGGAAGCATCCTTTTTGGATCAAACTTGATGACTACAATGGTTACGAAATTCTTTCGCGAAAATCATTGTACAAGAAAGTATTTGCCAAGACAAATAAACCTTGTTTGGATCTTTGTGAACAAAGAATGGTTTCCACATACATAGACAAGTTAAATATTTTTCCAAGATTATTATTATTATTATTATTATTATTATTAATACTAATCACCATCTTGCTGTGATTGTCGATTTGGGTATTTCGTCAACCATTGATGTAATTTGGAGAGCGAAAAGCGAAACGAAACGAAAAAATTTGTAATTCGGTTCAAGGAAATCAAAGAACGAAAGTATTTCCAGTTACATGGCAGTGTTCTCCAATCAAAGGTGTGAAAGCCAATCGGAATGCGCTGCTGTTTGCGGTTGGTTTTTTTCTGCATTCTATCGTTCATTCTAAGGTTTACCGGTCAATAGTTTTTCAAGATCAGAAGAGAATAACCCTTTATTTTGGTCTGTTGAACCCTGAAAAGACTGACGAACAGAACGGACATAACACCTTGAATTTTAGTGAATCACCGTGATTTAAAAAGTATTTTTTTTTACGGAAATAGCACCGCCCACAACTATGTAATTACAATCAACCACTATCCGGTCAATGACAATTATTTTTACAGTAACTGTTAGGCATGTTTGACGTTCACCTGGTGTGTTTACCTGGACAAGGTATGTGTTTGGCAATGATAATGGCCAAACAAACAAGCACAGACGCACATTCTTGTTTCTTGTTATTATTACTTCAAGCACTTAGACATTTCTATCATTATTGTTTTAGGCTTTTCTATCTTGTTGTCTTTGCCCAAAATGATTGCTTTCACATCTTTCTTTCTTTATTTTTTTTTGTTTTATTTTTAGAATTTAACTATACTTGAGTTTCATGTAGAAACTCCATCTCTTTCATTTCCCATTTCAAATGTGATTACAAAAAAAAGAGAGAGAGGAAGAGAGTTGTTTGATCGTGATGATGATGTTTCTGCGGTTGGATGATGAAACCGCATCTTCCATCCACCACCAACATCATCATAATTTGGTGATTGGTGTGATTATGATGGTTGGTTTCCTCTCCAAGCATCACCAAAAGCCAAATTGAATCGGATCCGAAAGTATCTTTTGTTAACTGAGGAATCTTCTTTTATTGAAATCCATTGTCAATGTTTCAATGTCAATGTCATCGCTAAAAGCATTGCTAAAGCAATGTTTATTGATTGGGCGGTGATGGCTTTGCCGTTTTTTTTCGATTTTATTTTCAAAAATTTTTTTGATTGGCTGTTTTTGATTATTGACAGAAAAAAATAATGATAACTCTTTTCTGGTTGGCTGTGTTCACTGATTGAATAAGCCGCCTTCACCAAGCTCAATCTTTGTTTCGAATAGAAGATTGCTCCGCCTTTCCTACTTACTTCTAACATTACTAGTAGAAATTAGTGGAGGAGGCAGATTACATTTTAGGCCCAAAAGCCAACCCAACAAGCAGTTACACAGCAGTACAAAGCAGATATAGGGATATATGAATGAAGGGGTGGAAACTAAAATCAAAATCAACGCAGAAACAATCAAAATCAGGATGTATGCTGCACTGAGGGTACATTTCATTTATAAAAAGCTATTTTTAAAACCATCATTCAACCAATCAAATCAATCAATCATTTAGATATTTAAATTTAAAATTAATTTCTGAAATAACAATAATGGTTTTCGCCTGGAATTTCCTGGGATGTGATTTTCATTGGGCAAATAAAATCAACATTATAAACTGGTGAAATCTAGTGGACGAGCAACAAGTCGAACAAGTCGGTTGTTGGAACAATAGCTTGAGAATGAGCTAGGAATCACAAACAAAAAAAAAAGGGATTCAAAGTCCAGAAAATCCTCCAAAAAGATTGTCATGCATGGCGTTGATTGTGGTACCATAATTAAACACACGCAATTGTTTAATTATTAACTTGATTTTTGCACTTCCAATGTATTCGTTTTGCATTTGTTTCCGTGCAAATTCATTTCAGCAGCGATGATTTTATTTTTTGCGTTGAAAGCAATTGTATAGGCGTCTTTAGCAAGAAAGTGTTGTTCAAGTGTGATTGAAAGATTCCGAGAAAATGAGACACGAGAAAAGGAGAAAAAAATATAGAATTTGATTGATTGGGAATTTTCCTGTTGGATTACATTATCACCCACTGTTCCTGTGATCATGTGCGTATGGATCCAATCGATTGTTCTTTTTTTCACAAGTTTTTTTTCCTAAGATTTCATTGTATTTTTCTAATAACAACCAACCAGTTGATTCGTTTTTTCAAACTTAACCCTACCCCTATCGATATTGTGCTAATTAATTCTCGGATCCCATAAAAAAAATATTGCAGCAAAACATCGAAATATAAAACCAAGACAAGGAGGCCTTGTTTACAGTTGTGCGAAAAAAGAATGAAATCTTTAAATGAAATAATTTGCATATGGATCTCTTTGTTCACGAAATCTTCCCCAGTATGATTGATTACCCACACGTTCGGTGCATTCTTCTTTTATTGTTTTCTGATTTAACGAGGGGTAAAATTCCAGTATTGGATACCTATCGAAATTTTCTAACAAAGTTATCCATCATTTGAGGCGATTGTCGAATTTTTAGACAGATCAATTATAAATTGATCTTGGAAAACAACAACAACAAACAACAACAATTCCCACTTGGTATTGTTGTTTGGATTAGTTTCGTTTTTGTCCTGTGTTGATAGGTGCGAAATTCAATCCGTACAACCAGCCCCCTTGCCCCCCCCAAAAGATGAATGCATAT